>NMRB01000905.1:0-13819 GCA_002633025.1 Notospermus geniculatus | reverse complement strand
ACAGGCTCTCTTACGGCCCTAAAATTCCTAGAATTCCTACTTTTTTTTCAATCTCCCTAAAATCCCTAATTTTACATCCATTTTGGGCTATTCTCCCTAAATATCCCTAATTTTTGTCTTATTCCATGTTCTTCCGCGGGCGCTGATGACGTCGAAGCAGCGTCGAGGTGCACGGCATTCACGACTACATCTGAAGATGCTCTGGATTCCATCAGTCTTCGCTGTCCCTGGATTCAACTTCAGATGTAGACCTTACAATGCCGTGCATCTCCACGTGATTTCATTATAACTACATATCTGATGTAGGTAATTCTAAAAGAGGTAAGCCAGGTGCGGATCCAGAGGGGGATTGGGGGTTGTGACCCCCTGCTCGCCACCACCAATTGTTTTTTTTTCAATACTTTGTGACAATAAGCAAAAACACAAGAATTATAAAGCTTCTATTTTGATTCTGAGATGCCAGGAAATCGCGTCTACGGCCTTTCTGGCAAAATTATTCAGAGCTGCCACCTAAAACAAGGGAGAAATGGCATAAAACGCAAGGCCGCAGTAAATGCAGTTACTGCAGTCTTCGTTTGTAGGGCAGTATAGGCCTAATGGAAGTGTGAATATACTTTTTGAAGAGCACTTGGCGTACATCATCTGTGTATAAATCTTCGTAATTCGGTCCTAAAATGTCCTATTTTCAAGCCATTTTATCCCTAAAAGTCCCTAAAATTTAAGTTAAAAAATCCCTAATTTTTCCCTAAAAAGTTCCTCAGGGCTGTAAGAGAGCCTGGATTGAAGAAATCAACAAATGGCTCGACGCTGAGTACGACCGCGTCGAGGAAGCAGTTCATACAGCCGAGCGTTTGTTGGACGCTAAGCCTGATGGTGAGCATGATGAGTGTGTCGTCGTCCCTGGTTCGTCGGAGAAGTCAAAGGCTCAAACGGATGCACCGTCAGTGGTGTCGGATGGCGAATCAGCTATTTTCCCCCAGCATGCCCAGCCTGAAAGTGAAAGGGAGCCGACCATGCCGACGTCTGAGTATGTGAACGGTTGGGTCGATACGAAATGTGACCAAAACCCTGTTCCTCATCATCCTGATCAAATCATTGGAGACAGTCTGGGAGGAGTTGCCGGCATTCGTCATGGTAATATCGTTCACGGGAGTTGGGCATTCGGTAAGTCTCTTCCAAAGCTGTCCTTGCCGGAGTTCGATAGTGATCCATTGAGTTGGGTCGACTGGATTGGGATGTTCGATGCCGTGGTACACCGTACTCCCCTGACGGATGCAGAAAAGTTGACGCATCTTCAGCATGCTGTCCAAGGACGTGCCAAAGACGAAATCAGGGGATTTGGCTACGACGGAGCATACTACCACGAGGCACTACAGGCTCTGAAGAGTAAATTTGGCAAGAGACAGTTCGTGGTTCGAGCTCACTTAAACAAGCTAACGTCCCGACCTGAAATTTCGCCAGCGGAATGACGTCGAAATTTTGACGTTAATCACCCAGTGGGGGGCCTAAAATTTCGCCAGTTTGCGAATTATCTGAGTTTTCTTCTAAATATGATGGTTATTCTTTTGAATAACGCGATACGATTGCAGTATCACCTGTATCAGAGGCACTGTATAAAACTAAATTAAAATTGATTGGCACATAACCCGAGTATCAGCCGTCGCAAGTTGGCACCCGTGCCAAAGGCCAAAATCAAGCGCCGCGCAACCGAAATACCCGCCAAACGGGGTTCTGCAATTTCGCCAGTTTCATTTTAAAGCAGAAAAAAATATGAAAACCCCAGTATTTTCTTAAATACGTGGAAAGAATGTCAACTTTGGGTTACACAATCGGTACAGTCACATTTCAAGGTAAATCAACAAAGATGGGACGCAGGATAGCTGGACTGAAACTGCCTGCCGTTTTCTTTTAAATTCGTCGTAAGCAGCAATTGAGCGACATGAAACTTGTGACGCACACGTTTGACGGAGATTTAAACTGAAGCTGATGAACGGATTTCAATAAGAAACTGAGAAAACATAGAGTGGATCTACCTCTTTCACATCGTGCAAGAATTTGTGTCGTTGATGACACAGACTTTCAACAATGCAGACGACNGCTGGTAAGGTGAGTTGTGAGAAATCCCATGTGTTGCTTCAGGTTTTGCCAGTGGTTGTTCATGGGCCGGCTGGGTCCGTTTCTACGTATGCCATGTTGGACGCGGGGAGTACATGCTCTTTGATGTTGGAGAGTACCGCGAAAAAGCTCGGTGTACACGGTGATTTGCATAGCCTGAATTTGAGTGGAATTCGTGATCAGAGCTTCATATCTTCGCGCAAGGTTTCTGTCTCAGTGAGTGATCATGACGGGGTGGAGAAGCATGATGTTGATTCCGTCTGGGTGGTTGACAATTTGAATTTACCAGTTACTACGGTAGACATGTCGTGCGAAAAGAATAGATGGGAACATCTCCGCGATTTGCAGCTGCCATCGGTCAAGGGCCAACTAGTAACAATCTTGCTGGGCTGTAATGCTTATGATTTGATCAAACCAGTGCAGATTGTGTCAGGGCCACAGGGCTCACCTCACGCGGTGAAGACGGTTCTTGGTTGGACTGTTGTGGGAAAGGTTCCGAGTGTGAGTAATGACCAAGTGTTTGTATGTAGTGCGCAGGTTGTGTCACCAGATGAGGGCGTCAGTAGCGGCGTAGGGGAGGAGTCAAGCACGACTTTGCCAAACAGTTGCGGAATGGCTGTAGCGGATGATGGAAGTAGGGGAATTAACCCGACAGAGTTCTCATCAGAGAGCAGGTGGTTACATGGGCCGGCAATTCTTCAGTTGCCAGTAGAGAAGGAATGGCCTGTCACTTTGGTGTCGAGTTTGGTTGTGAACAACGACACGGAATCTGATTCAGAAATGTCTGAAGATGAGAGTAGGCCTAGCGTTCGCGGAGAGAAGGAATTGTGCATTGACGTATCTCGCTTTTCTTTTTGGTCGAGGTTGTGGCGTACTCAAGCTTGGGTGAGGAAACTTGTACGTGCTTGTGCTGGCTTGTTCTTGTTCTTGTTCTTGTGCTTATGTCTGTGGGGTCAAGCCAAGGATTCTGAAGCGTTGTGTCAACTAGATATTGAATGGAAATTTAATTCGCCAAGTGCACCTCACTTCGGTGGGTTATGTGAGCGTTTGGTACTGCAGACAGTGGAAGCTGAGTCGATGGTGAACATTTGTCCCATCATTTCGGTCAGTTGTGATGTGGATGACCTGGAGGCGTTTACCCCGAATCACTTTCTCCTTGGTCGAGCTTGCCCAAATTTACCAGCTGGTGTGTATGACAAGGAAGTTAGTAGCAGGCGAAAGTGGCGACAGTCCCAAGCTTTCTTGAATCAAATTTGGTCGCGATGGCAACACGAGTACTTACCTACGTTAGTCCAGCGAACAAAATGGAAGTGCGAAGTTGATCGTGAGTTGGAACCCGGTGATATGGTGTTAGTTTCCGAACCGAGCATTCCTCGTGGTGAATGGGGTCTTGGTCGTGTAACGAAGGTAATCAAGGGAGATCAGGGTGTAGTGAGAGTAGCGGAAGTAAAGACAAAGAAAGGAAAAATGATCCGCCCAGTGGTGAAATTGGCTCTTCTTGAAGTGTAGTTGAATATGAAACCAGGTGTAGTGCATAGCAGTGAAGGCCTAGAGAATTCTTGTTAGTGATGTGGCAGGCCTACAGTTCTTGACGAAACGTCTGTTATCATTAAAGTTCACGTTAAATTTTTTGGTACATTTTTAGAGGCTGCTTGAGCAATTAACGGTTTTAATATTGATATTGTAATGTTGTAATGAGATTTGGAGACTCAGAAAAACGTTGTGAATTTCAGAACAAGCTGAAATTCAGGGCCGGCTATGTGAGTGCTATTCTGCGTTGATTGTGATGACGTCACTCGTGACGACATCGTTCTTGTCATGGCGTACTTGCCATGACGTATTTGCCATGACGTACTTGTCATGACGTACGTATTTGTTGACTTGACGGTTACGTCTTGTACGTTGTATTCGATGTGCTGGTCCCGTCATGGACGGATGTATTGTATTTCACTGATGTTGTCTACAGAGAATAAATACAGTCCTCTTAATTTCTGACTATATATCCAATAGACAACAAAGAGTAGTTCTGAATAACACATCCTCTTCCCTTTGTAGAATTAATGCTGGTGTACCTCAGGGTNGGACGCATAGAACCCGGGACGCATAGAACCCGGGACACATAGGGACGACCCCGTTCGAATCTTCGCTGATGATACCTGTATGATTCACTCCTCATATAATATACAAGAGCTTGAAACTGTTATTAATAGTGATTTGATCCACTTAGATAACTGGGCAAGCAATTGGTTGGTAAAATTTAACGTCTCAGAAACTGCTGCCATGTTTATCTCTCCATCAGCATTATCTCTTCCACCAAACCTAGTCTTACAAGGCAATCCTATTTCTTTTGTCGAACAGCACAAGCACCTTGGAGTCACTTTTAATAATAAATGTAAATGGTCAGACCACATTAATAACATCATCAGTTCGGCTGCTAAAAGAATAAATATCCTTCGCAAACTTAAATTCATACTTAAGCAGCCAACATTAAACACACTTTATATTAGTTATGTCCGACCAATCCTTGAATTGGGTCGGTTGTCTGGGGAGGCTGCACTAAGGCAGAGGCCGACACGCTTGAAAAGACACAACTTGAGGCTGCCAGGGTTGTCACGGGTCTAACACTTTATTCTTCTAGAAATTCATTATACGCCGAGACAGGATGGCAATCATTAGATTTGAGTGTTTTCACTGGTGACCATGGTGACCGGATCATGTGACTCGTCATGTGATTCGCTTTCTCACCTCCTTTCGGGAAAGAGTTCCATTTCCGCATGACTTAAGTCACAGACTACTGAATTAGCTAAGTCAGACTTTAGTCGCTTTGTGAAATGGGCTTACATGTAAGTCAGTGTCTTAGCTTAGCCAAAAATAGTGACTTAAGCCTACTGACTTAAGATTCTTTGTGAAACCGGGCCCAGCTGAACCCGGACCAGACTGAGTCGCATTATTAGTATCCTGAACAAGACTGCTTATTACATTGTTCAGTTGAGTCGCAAAATTTCCTAAAGCCGTCTCCACTTTAGAAACAATGTCATCTGAGGGAGATTTCATATCTGAAACTCCTAATTTGTTCAGACCCGAGCTCTGGGTTGCACCCGATGACTTGGTAGACTTATTTTTAGGTGGAGGAAAATTACGCATGGTTCTGATCGCTGACTCATCTTCGTCTTCTTCCTCGTCATCCGAGCTGTCTTCATCCGAGTCGGACTCATCGGGCCTCACCATCCAAACCTGTCTCGCGGTTCGACGTGAACGTTTGTCGTCCCCTTCTTGAGACGCACTGCAGCGGCGTGTCTCCATGAAATTAACAACATCCGCCACTGCAGCATCGATATCAATGGGAGACTTGACAAACTCCACTTGAACCTTAGCCTCGTCGTCCAGGAGGCCATCGAAAAATCGGCGGAGGAGATCCTCCCGGCGAGTTTTGATGTCCCTCCCAGAGTGAGCTTTGTCGTACAACCGCTTGAGCTCTGCTGCGTAATTCTCAGTTGACTCGCCCGACTTTTGGTTTCTATTCGCGAATAAAACTCTGTAAGTCTTCGATGATTCTACCTTCCTAAATCGATGACCCAGTTCTTTCACCAGTAGGTTGAAATTTCCCCTCACCTCAGAAGAAAGTTGGCCGAATACAAATTCGCCAGCCTTTCCTGTGAGCTTGGGGAGGATTTCATCTACTTTTTCGTTCTCAGTCCATTTCATTCGGGTAGCAACATCACTGAAGCGATTAAACCATACCTCCCATTGTTCAGTGCCAGAAAAACAGGGGAGTTTGGGGCGTCTGTTCCGTTTTGACTCTTCGCTCAAAGAAGACGTTCGACCACCTACCCAAGTTGACTTAACAGAGTCGTGATCAGAGATAGAGCTGTCAGCGTCGGAGTCCTCGACGTCTGATGGAGACGACAAGACAGGAGGAGCCTGGTGCCGTGTCACATCCGCCGTCTCAGAGTCCGGTGCCAACGCTGTACCTTGATCACTATCAGCATTAGCTCTCTTTACATGCACTACTGTAGAAATAGAATCAAGAACTATCACTTGTGACGTCTGTTTCGTCACGTCTTCGCAACTCACACAGGGCCCAGTTTCACAAAGAAACTTAAGTCTAAAGTTTGACTTAAGTCATCATGTGACCAGGGTTTCAGCAAATCAGATGACTTCATTTCAGACTTACGTTTTTTCTTAGACTTAAGATTCTTTGTGAAACTGGGCCCTGGTATCCTTAACTACTTTGGCCAATTCTACTTTCATGCCTTCGTGTAACTCGGCCTGATGGTCTAACACGTCAACTTTGTCTTGTTTTCGAGACGCCCTATCCATTTCACTATTCTGTCTCATTTCCTCTATCATTTCAATCACAGAGTCTGTTTTCTTTAGCTGCGCCTCCAACAACCCGCCAAAATGTTGGGCCTGTGCCTCACTTTGTTTGTTGTGGATTTCCATCAACGTATCAAATTTCTTATTGTGGTCCGCCATAGCAGCGTGAAATGCACACAAAATTTCCTTTAGACCTACATCCGCTGCAGGATTTTCAACGTCACCGCTAGGCCTACTGTCCCTGTGGACGGATGACACTGCCAGTGGTACATCCACGCCGTCACCTACGACTTCACTACCTTCGGTAACGTCCACAGACCCAACACCGATGTTATCTGGGTGCTCTTCTGTCTCAGTCTCAGGCTCTTTTTCATTATCTAGGCCTAATGCGCTTCCAGTTTCTACTAGGCCTAATATGGTTTCACCCTCAAATTCATCAACCGCGTACTTTGTTTTCTTATTCTTTTTACCCCCTGCCATACTAGGTTTTTACCATACAGATATTATTTAGACGATAGGGTTCGTATCGCAAGATGTCTATAGAAGGGATTCACTTTTTGGACGTTTCCAAATAAATGATTTCCTCACATAAACATCCCACCGCTGTCACCAGAAAAATGTCACGCTATTTCGCTTTTATGGCAGAAAGAATAGAAAGAATAAGAATTTAAACAACTCAATGATTTCCGTATAAATTCTCCGTGTTTATTTCACACGCCATATCACAAAGCGCATGAGAGACATCATTAAACTTACAGATGAAAATTACAAAAGTATCACAGAAGGGTCTTCCAATCCAGAGCCGTGGCGCGTGCAGACGGGGCGAATGTGTGTGCAGCGGAGCCGTGGAGTGGGCAGCAAAAAGGGGTCCAAATTCAATGAAAACATCGGCAAATACGGTTCTACCTTAATTGAGAATCTTTACGTCGTGTGACGGGAAAAAAATCACAGGATGCGATTAAAAATCGGAAGATGTCAGTCAAAGCGATGAATCAGTCCAAGGCAAAAGCCATGTGGAGAGCACTGCATCCGTGGGGCGTTACCGCCGGTTTGCGCCAAGAATGACGTGTCATTCAGCTTTTATACTCCGAGAATCAAAGTAGTGCAGACCCCTGACGTTGAAATACTACGCACACCAAACATTACTAATTTGTACACTATAAGCCTAAAAATTGCACTTTTAAACTTCCTTATAAGGTTTGACATAAATTAACATAAATTATGCGCCTAACATAATCACTAATGAGAGGTTACCCCTAAGTTGACGTCATGGTCATGACCTAGATTTGAATGCAGCGCCGCGCAGACGAAACGTTGAGTGGCGTAATACGGAACACGGTGACGTCACGAATCACAACAAAGCAGAGTTTTGGAAATATGCCCACTCGCAACCGTGGGCCTACAAAGATACCAATTTAGCTAAAGATAAGTCATGACAATCACTAATAAGATTACGAATGAAAAGTTATCTGAATCAAGAAATAATGAAGCTACATTCGTAGTTTGAAATAACAACAAGAAGGAAGAATTGGTAGGTTGTCGAGTCGCTAGGCCTACGCCGGTACACACACACACATGCATTACCATACAAATGTACACAACGAATGTACAGAGAGGATGCATTGCAATCCTCAGATCACCACAAAATATTTTTAGGTCACTAATCAGGCTTGGGGTGGGCAATTCGTACCCGGACTCTGCGAGTCTGTAGCTAAGCTCACTTGTACCGATGATTGTTGTCGTAGACCATGAGACAATTCGAACTGCAGGCTTACTGGAATTTGCGAAAAATCAAAATGCGCAATGGGATCTATTCCCAGAAGAAGGGTGCATGCATTAGCCTAGGCCTATAACTAGCTATACCGGTACATACAATGAAGAATTGATGAAGCTCCGTTGCTTAGTTCAGGAGAAAAAGCAGATTTGGTGAGTTTGACTTAGGCCTCCTGGTGGCAAAGTCAAGAATCAGATTTCACCGAAATTTCGTCAGGAACTCACTACAACCTAGAGGTAAATACACACAAAGTTTCAACACAATAGCTCGAACGATTATCAAAATATAGCCCTTTTAAGTTTTTCACAAAAGGCCCGCGACCTACCAGGAATCGCATCGCACCCAAAATCGAACTTGACGCAGNGGGGCACCATCTTGGGCCGGGATTCCGGCCGAATCTACTGCGCATCCTTGTTGCGCATACGTTCTGCGCAGGTATTTGCGCAATGTTTTGACCAGTTTACTAAATATAGAAAACGCACGTGGATCGAGTATTTCGTGTTTGAGAGCATGTATCATGTGTATAAGCCCCAGGATAGTACCGGTATGCATGTAGCATGTGTGTTTGGACTGACCTTTCGGGGATAAGACACTGGGATAACAGGAGGCTGCCTTTGGGCTGTAGATTGCGAGGTGAGTGGGTCACTTTCTCCTCAACAACAGAAGGCATGCACACGACTACCTCTTCGATGCCTTCTTCAGAGCCTCAATCTGCTTTATAGATGAGATCAAACTAGGTCGTCGTTTATGACGTCATGGCGATTTCTTGGCAACCCGCACATGCGCAGTAGCCATTTTCCTTGACAACGCGGAGGCTGGTGTGTTTACATTGGTTTCAACGAAGGATTCCGGCAATCGGCAGCATTTTTGGTGGTTCCCTTCGATATTTCTGCAGGGGAGCCCTTAATTACACTGTGAACGGGTCTGGTAACAGCTGAGGAACGGAAAAATCACTGGTTTCCCCGCTGGTTTCCCAAAGTTTGAGCGAAGAATGGGGTGAATTCGTGATCGACCGGCCACGTGCACCGCCATTTTTGTCCATTCGGAGACCAAACCTGGGCGAATTTTTCTGCAAATCTCACCCGATTTTCATGATGGTAACGATTTTCAGGAGCAGCAGGTGATTATCTCGAGGACCCACACACTTATAAACACAAAGCTGGGCGAAAAGCCCACAGAAAACGGCAAAATGTGCGACCCACCGGCAAATACTTCCGGCTTGGACCAAGGAAAACGGCAAAATGCGCATGCGCGAATTATCCATGGCAATGACCTAATTACGAAGTTTGATCTCATCTATAGCTTCAGTGTAGGCCTACCATAGGCCCTACCGGCCCCAAAGCATCTCTATTTCATCGAGAACTGCAAAGTTTTACCGCATTTTTCATGACTGTTGAGATTTTTAGTTTGGGCGCGATGTTTAACGTGTAGGGGGTTTCCTTGTTGATGTTCTATAAATAACGTAGAACTACGTCATCCGTGCATCCAAGATGGCGCCCCGGACCTGTCTTTGTATAGCGGAACAGGAGCGCCAGCGGGTGGAGCGGCAAAGACGGGAACCAGTCTAACCACAAACTAGAGGTACACGTACATACACATACAAAGTTTCAACACGATAGCTCAAGTCATTCTCAACATACAGGCCTTTGAATTTTTTTCACAAAACGCCCCCTACTGACCAAAGAAGAAATCGCATCGTACCCAAAATCGAACTTGACCTAGATTTTGTGGTCATACACACCCATATGCAATATGAAAATGATCTGTCAAAAACTGAAGGCGCTATCCGTCCGATAAGGGAGAAGTTTACGGACACACGCACGCACTAACACACGCACGACAGACCACCACTAAAGGCGCCAAGCACAGCATAAGCCCTTTTGGCCTATGGGCCAAGCGGGCTAAAAACAGCTTTGCTGCGATCACATATCTCTTATCTTGTCACGAACGGTAAAAATATCTTTTCGGTTTTTAACCTCAGTTTGTGGTAGGCCTATACATGTACTTGCAACATAAAGCTGCAGAAGTAGGCCTACATTATTCTCAGCATGATCGCCGCCTTTTGCTGTGCAGGTGAGACGCCTTTCTAGATTGGTACTGCTGTCCTCCACTAGGTGATTTCCAGGTCTCACTACTCGAGAATGAGGTGCTGCTCCTTCCCGTCGCGCCACTGCCACAAAATCATCTTTCCACGCATTCATTTTAATTCATAGGGGAGGTGTCAGTTGTGGATACATTGTCGACATTTGGCTGAAATTTGACGAGCACAGGTACAGGTTTTGGCGAAATTCCAATGGAAGTCTATTATTTTAAAATGGTGTGTGTTATTTTGAATAATGATGTCTCCCTTTTGCTCTTTTGATTTTGCGCAAATTCCAGTAAGCCATATTTGCACAGGTAACTGCTGACGATCATCCCGTTTTGTAGCCTCCAGGTGGTGGGAGAAACATAGGAAGTGCTCTAATGATGTTAAGAAGAGTTGCACCACGCTGCA
Organism: Notospermus geniculatus; assembly: GCA_002633025.1. Taxonomy (NCBI): domain Eukaryota; kingdom Metazoa; phylum Nemertea; class Pilidiophora; order Heteronemertea; family Lineidae; genus Notospermus; species Notospermus geniculatus. The sequence goes on along the minus strand of NMRB01000905.1, from coordinate 3,119 downwards.
ACGCAGAAAAGTCGGTGTTTCTGTTGTCAGACGGTAGAGACAGTATCGACCTGAGGATGGACGCCTTGTGGCAGGGTGTGCGGACAAGAGGTAAGTTGTGGACGCTTGGTTTCTCTTTAGCGTGCAGCCCACATCACCACTTTCGTTGCTCATACAGGCAATTTTCGTCGTCAACATGAAAATGGCCAAGTGTGCTGTGGCCGGCAACGACCACTCACCACGGAAATTCTGTGGTGACCACGAGTTGCCAAAAGTTTGCAGAAAATCAAACCGGTTTGATATCTTACCACGAAAATTGCTCGTAGTGGCCAGTTGTGATGATGCGTGGCAATCAGCAGCACACGAGACCACTGAGTGGTGACGTCTGCTGTAAACCGGCAACCGCCACAAAAATTGCCTGTACGACCAACGAAAGTGGTGACGTGTGCTGCAGGCTTTTGGCCATTCATAATGACTTGGCCTGCATCAAATCAACTGTGTAATGCACTCAGTGAACAATAGAGCATATATGCAGCCAAACAATACGACTTGCGTTCACGCAAATGATTTGTAGAAAACACAGCAGACCTGCCATTACATCTTCCGAAATGCCAGGGGCCATATGCATAAAACTTCCTTAAGTTAAGTGTAAAACTTACCCTTTAAAGTCTAAGGATTTCACTTTACCAAGTGCCATACTAAAGGTGTATAAAACAAACTAAGGGCATACTCAGCTAAGGGCAACCCTTAACTAAAGTATTTCCAGAAGTTGTGGTGTCAGCCAATCAAATTTCAGTATTCAAGGGGTTTCCCAGATTTCTTGAGTGTTATACTTAAGGAAGCTTTCTCAAATGTAGGCTGCATGTGCATGAACATGACTGCAGGCAATGCTGTAATGCACATTTTAGTATGTTAGGAACTGAGTAAAGTGGCTATTAACGGTGGAAAACACTAAGAGGTTACCAAATTGGTAGGACAGAAAGAGGATACATGGTCTGTCAAATCAAAATCCTTGGCACTGTTAAAGGTTATCCCACCCTATCCTAGCACATAATTTCCCCGGCCTTTTTGTCATGAATGTTAGGACGCTTGTTTTCAAAGAGCGTCAATAAAGTCGGCATAGGTAGCCCCCCGCCTTAATGTTCGACCTAAACAACGGATTATGATGAACACAAAACCCCAGTCAGCCGATCACATCTATACTACGTACGGGAGGTAGGGGCCTAATGTTTGTGATCGTTCTCCTCCTAAGTTCGGCTTTCAAATGTCCCGTGACCGCTGCCCTGCTGTGTGTAATAATTTGCCATAAGTCGACGTGGGATTCTTTTTCGATGTTTTCCCCCGTTTTTAGCTCACCTCTGTGAGGAGAGCTTCTCCCATGGTGTGTCGTCCGTCGTCCGTCGTCGTCCGGTGTCGTCCGGCGTCGTCCGTCGTCGTTAACAGGGGTGGCACGTTTCTAAACTGCTTGGGTTACGAACTTGAAATTTGGTGTACAGGTACCCTATGGTAAAAACTATCTCTGGACCGAAACTTTGCGCTGCTGCTTGTACACTCTGGCCTGTAGGGGTGTGAAAACCTTCTTTCGGCCGTATCTCCTGAACGCTGTTAGCTAGAACCACGAAACTTTTATGGTGGGTTCCTCTGATGAGACTTCATCACAGAAATCCCGGGTTTTTGATTTGACCTACTTTTCAAGGTCACAGAGGTCAAAGTTCAAAATTCACTGTTTGGTGGCACATTTCATTGCTATTTGACATAGAGTGTTGTGATTTGGTGTGAAGATATATCTAGGCATCCTGCACAAATGCTACAAATTTCAACCTGATCGGACTTCAAATATGGCCGCCAGGAAGCCATCTTGAAAAATGGACTTTGACCCACATTTTTTTATAAATAGGAGTAGGTAGGATGTTTTAACATTGTCAAAATATGTATCTAGGTACCATATAAATATGTGGTAAATTTCAGTCAGATTCGACGTCAAATATGGCCGCCAGGGAGCCATCTTGAAAAATGGACTTCGACCCACACCTCTTAAATAGTGGGAGCTAGGATGCTTTAACCGTGCCTAAATATGTGTCTTGGTACCGTCTACTTATATGCCAAATTTCGGTTCGATTGGACATCAACATGGCTCCCAGGCGGCCATCTTGAAAATTGGCTTTGGCCATATCTCATCGGTAGTAAATGTTACGATGTTTCAATGTTGTCTAAATATCTATGGAAGTATCCTGTACATTCCTGCTGAAATTTCAGTTCCAACGAACGTCACCTGTGGCCACCAGGTGGCCATCTTGAAAAATAGAATTTTTGACATCTGTGACTGACCTAGACACGAAAGCAGTTTGTTCACAAATACCACTTGTATTCATTGTATTCAGAAATTGTACTCCTTCTGGGTGCCATCACCTGAGTTTATGTCATTGAATGATAATACTGATCATATCATTAAAATACTTCTTGGTGTGTTCAGCTTTATCTTTATCTGTACTGATCCTTCAACATTCACCATGAGAGTCATAGTTTCACACTTAACCATGGAGACTTGTCACAGAGGTGAGCACAATGGCCCTGGCCATTTCATTTGTAAAAAACGCCTTTTTGTTCCATAATCGGAAGACATCCGTCCGACAGCGTAGCGCCTAGCGGCAATTGAAGAAACTACGATAAATACCAGTAAGACCAGTGAGACTGTTCACATATTAATATTCATGCGCGATATAGTTCGTAATGTATCGGTACTTCAATCGCAGTGATTTCTTCAGTCTTTGATACAAAAAGCGTCTGTTATTTTGATAAGTATCTATATTGACGTTGGGGAGGTTAACGATTCGCCTCCTTTGCCGAAATTTGAACGCAGGAAATTTTCCAGCGCCGCCTGACATATCCAAACAATACATTCATGCATTATCAGCACGTCGTACAGTACACAGTCGCCATGGCCAAGTGGCAAAGTAGCTTGGCAATAGAGCAGACGTTCTCGGGTTCGATACGCGGGCGTGTAAATTTTCTTCGCCTTCATTCGTTAGTATTTTGGTTTTTTTTTGTTTTCTTTTGCCTTTCTCTTTCGTTCATCGTACATTAGGCCTATATGACCTTGCGTTTATTTGGCATGAGAATGCACGTAAATCATGTATAAT
>NMRB01000904.1:242630-253401 GCA_002633025.1 Notospermus geniculatus | reverse complement strand
GCCTGATTTGACTTCAAACATGGCCACCAGGTGGCGTAACCCAAAAATCATCAAAGTGCTGTAACTCAGGAACGCCTTAACCCAAAACGCTCTAATGTGCTATGTGGGCCCCTGCAGATGACCTTTATGACCAAGTGAAGTTTCGGCCCAATCGGACATCCAATATGGCCGCCAGGTGGCGTAACCCGAAAATCATCAAAGTGCTGTAACTCAGGAACGACTTGACCCAAAGCACTCCAATGTGCTATGTGGTCCCCTGCAGATGACGTTTATGTGCATGTGAAGTTCCGGCCCGATCGAACATACAATATGGCGCCAGGTGGCATAACCCAAAAATCATCAAAATCCTACCTGGGAGTGAGTTGACCGAGATTGCTCCCAACACTGATATGTACCTCCCTCTGTCATTAGACTATTATGTCCAACCCGGTGAGCACATGGTCCATGGACCATTTCATTGACATCTGTGACCTAGACAGGAAAGCAGTTTGTTCACAAATACCACTTGTATTCATTGTATTCAGAAATTGTACTTCTTCTGGGTGCCATCACCTGAGTTTATGTCATTAACTGATAATACTGATCAGATCATAAAAATACTTCTTGGTGTGTTCAGCTTTATCTTATCGTGTACTGATCCTTCAACATTCACCATGAGAGTCACAGTTTCACACTTAACCACGGAGACTTGTCACAGAGGTGAGCACAATGGCCCTGGCCATTTCATTTCAAAATGCCTTGGTAAAAAATACTCTCCACGGCATTTTCAGCCCAATTTTTTACTCTCCATGGCATTTTTTTGCTGTGGTAGGAAGTGCTCTCCAAGGCATTCTTTTGATTGTCTCCCCTGTCATGGGGTGCCTCACTGTGGAATAAACATTTCCTGCATGTTTTTATATGCCAGATTTTGTTCTTGTAATGTATTGTTGCAGGGTTGGAAATAAACTTGGGGGCCTTCTTGTTTAGCATTTTTCAATTATTATGTACAATGCACCACAATATATAATAAATACTCCAAAAGTGCCAAAAAGTTGTAAAAGCTGAATCTCACCCCTTGATATGAAAGGCCTCTCAAGTGAATTCAAATTTCCCGCCTACAGCACCATATTTAAGCAGGCAATTTTCTGATTGGCTGTTGCGATTTCTTCCCACTCATCAGCATGCTCAGTCAAAACTATCTTGATAACTTGGCCCCAAAATGGTTATCTAAGTGTTAAGCTTGCAAAGAAATCAACAGAATATTGAACAAAAGACCCAATTTGAGCCTCTCACAGTGTCCATCATAGCTTATTTCTGCTCATTAGGCATGTTAGGTCAGACTAACTGACCAGAAACATCGTAGGTGACACACTCATGGAGATCGTCTGCATGGTTTTTGGCGCGAAGCCAGATCAAGTATAGGGCTAAATATCTCTTCGAAGAAATGACCAACATGGGCAAACTTTATGTCATTGGAAAGGAAATTTTATCAGGAATCCAACCAAACAGTTTTGGAGGCGATTTCATTCCATCCCAGAGAAATAAAATCAAAAGTTCAGGACGTTGTGAAAGTCATGAAAGCTATCCTCAAGTCGGTATCAACGCAAATTTACAAGGCCTGTGTTTCGTCGATGAAGCGTTGTGTGGCTTGTACGGCCACATTTCCATCACCTCCTTCGGCGGCAAAACGTTGCCGTGGTTTTAGCAAGCATTCCACAGCAAAAACGTTGCTGTCGGCGGCAAATGCCGTCGATTGCCGCCGTGTAATTCGAGCCCTGCCCGGGGTCTCATTGTGAACGGGAGTCAGCGAGGGGCATACTGCAGAAAATTTGACAAAAGAGAACTTGAGATGCAATATCCTGCATTCCAGAGGTTTTAAAGCCCCACTGTATTGAATTTGAAAAACGCAAATCATCGCCGTGATTCTTGACGTCAGTGCACGACGTCAGCTTAGTGTAAAATGTACTGCGCTCCATCTGAATACATTAGGGCTCTCTCTGCAGTTTTTAGCTCACCTGGGGTGAGCTATAGTCGTCGGTCTGCGTCCGTCGTCCGTCGTCGTCGTCGTGTTCCGTTAGCAGGGCACGTTTCGTAACCGCCAGAGCTATTGATCTGAAACTTGGTACATATATACCCCTAGGTCAGATGACCTACGACAGCAAGTTTCGTTCCGATTCAACTCTTAGCTTGGCCACCAGGTGGCGGAAACCGAAAACACAAAAAGTGCAATAACTCCTGAACTAATGACTGGATCACCTCCAAATTTTTATCATAGGTGTATCTAATGAGGGGACATAACATATATAACGGGTTTTTGATTTGACCTACTTTTCAAGGTCACAGAGGTCAAAGTTTAAAATTTTGCCTTTTGGTGCCACGTTCCGTAACTGCGGATGCTATTGACCTGAAATTTGGTACATATATACCCCTAGGTCAGGTGACCTATGACACCAAGTTTCGGCCCGATTTGACTCTTGGCTTGGCCACCAGGTGGCGTAAACCAAAAACACAAAAAGTGCAATAACTCATGAACGAATGACTGGACCCTCTCCAAATTTTTATCACTGGTGCTTCTAATGAAGATGCATGACGTAAGTAAGGGGTTTGGGATTTGACCGACTTTTCAAGGTCACAGAGGTCAAAGTTCAAAATTTAGTCATTTGGTGGCGCGTTTCGTAACTGCTTGAGCTATTGACTTGAAACTTGGTACATATACAGCCATATGTCAGGTGACCTACGACACCACCTTTTGGTCCAATTCGATTCTCCACTTGGCCACCAGGTGGCCAAAGCCAAAGCTCAAAGTCCAGTAACTGCTGAACTGTTGACTGGATTGCCTCCAAATTTTTATCAGAGGTGCATCTCATGAGGATACATGACCCTGGAACATTTCGATTTAACATTTGTCATTTGTTTTTCTGGTACATTCACCCAGGTGAGCACATGGTCCATGGACCATTTCATTTCAATGTGTGCTGAAACCTATGCCTTGATTCTCTGAAGTACGCATGAGACAGGCATTTTGGGGACCTTCACAAGCTATGAGACCTCTATGTGCTCTCTCCTAACATTTTGAAAATATCGTAAAATTCAATACAGTGGGGCTTTAAAAGGCCTTGGATTTGTTATTTGTTCAATGTGGAAGCAATTTTTTGGCCGAGATGTGAATTTTTCACAAGTTGGTTGGACAAAACAACCAGATTTTGACTCGGCTGTGAAACATTTTGCCTCGGTGGGAAGGGCACAACTGGATTTTGACTTGGCAGTCAGAAATATTGACTTGGTGGCAGGTAGGCAGTAAATAGGAGTTGGAGAACACTGTGCAATGTGTGCTGAACATCAAATTTGCTGATAAGCAAATTTCTTAAAGTTCTCTTGCATTTGTTCCAGGCACTCTTTGCCACAGAAACATTTGCCATGGGTTTGAATATGCCGGCCAGGACTGTGTTGTTCACCACTGCCAGGAAGTTTGATGGACGGGAGTTCAGATGGGTAAGTGCAGATATAAAGTAATGTGTGAAGGAGTAGATGTTGTGTATTTTGAAACATGTATTTTGAACAGAAAACAAACCCGGTCAAAATTCATCATATTTTCCCCAAACTACACCAGTTATAACTAAGTAGTGGCACTTTTCCAATAATTAAAGATATCAGTAAAAAGTTTCCAGCCAAGATTTCTGCATTTGCCCCTTGAAAAGTTGACTTTGTGATCACTTTTATTCATTCCGACCAAACCTACCGTTCGCCATGAACAAATCGGCAGTACTGACACTATGCGGCGCAGTTGTAACTACCAATGCTTTGATGAAATGACACGTGGAGGAGATGTTTTCATCCACGTTTAAAAATAGATAGCCAATCACAAGCGAGAAAATTACAGGCCGCATGGTGTCACTCCCGCCGATTTGTTCATGGCAAACGGGGTCTTCCTCACGCACTTTCTAGTAGAGATCCCAGAAGTGAATGAGCTGACTCCTAATTATGGAAAGTAGTTATTATAGTGAAGAATCCCTGAAAAAACAATGTGTTTTAATTTATTTTACAGATCTCATCAGGTGAATACATTCAGATGAGTGGCCGTGCCGGTCGGCGTGGGATTGATGAGCGTGGTATCGTGGTGCTGATGTTGGATGAAAAGATGAGTCCTGGAGCTGCAAAGCAAATCATCAAAGTATGTTAGAAGTACAAAATGGGTTGTCGAATTTCAATTTACCTCTGCGACCTGTATCCACTTTGTTGCTGTTGAAAAGTTGACTTCATTTAATGATTTGTGACCCGTGCCAGCAAAATGAGTCAGAATGCGCTGGAATGCGCCGGAAAGAAGACTCAACATGACACCAGAGAACAAGTCTAGAAATTGACAGAGTCAAATTTCACAATGGCCAGCCAATACTGAAATCAACAATCTGTTGGTACACTTTGGGTCTTCTTCTCCGCGCACTCTGACTCATTTTGCTGGCACGGGTCACATTTGTATTCTGTAGGCTGTAAGTGTGGCGCAGCGGAAACAGTGGTGCCTGTCACCTGTGAGGCTCTGGGTTCGATCCCCAGTCTAGCTACTCTTCAAGTGATAAGAGTGGGTGACTTTCTTTGACAGTACAAGTTTTCTCGGGGCACTCCAGTTTCCCTGTTGTACATTTGATTTGACAAATGTTGTGTATAAGCAAATTTATAATGACCAGGTTTAAGCAGTTCACTTTTCGTCCTTATTTCAATTTGGCAAGCATGCTTGCCATCCAATGGTGAAAATAATCCTTGTTTGACAAGCATGTCAGGCCCCCTATGCATCCTGATGAGATGTGCGATGTTTGATGTACAGCATGATGGAAAGCAATCATATGCTTTTAAAGCCGCACACAATGCACTGCTACTCACTCCCCAGTTCAGCCGAAATATAGTGCAACCTCATCTACAGGCGTGCGTGGTGTATAGAACCACATATTATAGCATTATCCTGCATCGAGGTTTTGGGAATCCCCTTGGGGAATCCCCAATGCTGTGTGTAGTCTTGCGCAGCCAGCCACACAGTACTGCTACGGTTCCCCAGATTCGAAACAGCGGCTGGGTGAACGAGACTATGCTCGTCGATTATAACCCATCTGTCTATAGTGTCTGGCTTTAATTGCCAAGCAAGCAGTTTTTATTCACAAGAAACAGCCTGAAAATAGTCCTTGTTTGACAGTTTTACTTGGCTATGTCCCATCTGCGAATTTTTTTCCTGAACTATTTGGTAAATTTGTTTTGTGGATTTAGAGTATTTTCAGTGGAAAGAAAAGGCGAAAACAAAAAACACGAGACAGGAAAAGTGATGAAAAAAAATTGTCCCGTCCGGGAGAGACGAACCGGGGACTGGAGGTTTACCAGACAAATGCTTGCCAACTGAGCTACTGAGACAGCTAACAGCGTTGGGCGTTTCATTGGCCCATAATGACCGGTGGTCATGAAGATGCATTATTGTTTGCTTGCCATCAAAAAATTTCTGTATTGGCAAGCATTTCCTTTGTTTGCCAGATAACCACTTCCATTTGTAATAGTCTTTTTGTCACTAATCCAGATGGATATTTTGTTTCTATCTGATTTCAGGGCCAGCCCAATTTTCTCAACAGTGCCTTCCACCTGACATACAACATGGTGCTTAACTTGCTTAGAGTGGAGGAGATCAATCCTGAATACATGTTAGAGAAGTCGTTTTATCAGTTCCAGAATTATGCTGCCATTCCTGAACTTTTTGAGAGTGAGTCAAAACAGCCTGCTGTGAATGTGTTCTTTTGCCTCTTTCATTAGCTCACCCGTGAGCTTTTGTCGTCTTGCAGCGTCCGTCGTCGTGTTCCGTTAGCAGGGCACGTTTCGTAACCGCTGGAGCTACTGATCTGAAACTTGGACCAATGGTACATATATACCCCTAGGTCAGATGACCTATGACACCAAGTTTCGGTCCGATTCGATTCTTGGATTGGCCTCCCAGGTGGCCAAAACCAAAAACACAAGAAGTGCAATAACTCCTGAACTAATGACTGGATCGTCTCCAAATTTTTATCATAGGTGTATCTAATTAGGATACGTAACATAGAACAGGTTTTTGATTTGACCTACTTTTCAAGGTCACAGAGGTCAAAGTTTGATAAAAGTAACGAACCAGCCGCAGTTCTTAATTATTTCACCGAGAGTCTTCATATCTTGCATAAACGTTTATTAGATGGGTACCTTCCAAAATACCGAGTTTCGGCCTGATCGGACATCCAATATGGCCGCCAGGTGGCTTAACCTGAAAATCATCCAAGTGCTAAAACTCGGGAACGGCTTGACCCAGATTGCTCAAACTTGATATTTACCTCCCTCTTGATGACCTTTACAAGCACGTCAAATTTCAGCCTGATTAAACTTCCAATATGGCCGCCAGGTGGCGTAACCTGAAAGTCATCAAATGTGTTATAACTCAGGAACGACTTGACCCAGAGCGCTCAAATGTGCTATGTGGCTCCCTCTAGATGACCTTTATGTGCATGTGAAGTTTTGGCCCGATTGGACAATGACATCCAATATGGCCACCAGGTGGCATAACCCCAAAATCATTGAAGTCCTGCAACTTGGGAATGACTTGACCCAGATTGCTCATAACTGACATGCACCTCTCTCTGTCATTACACTATTATGTTCAAACGGGTGAGCACATGGTCCATGGACCATTTCATCTTCATTATTTCTCCGAGCGTCTTCATATCTTGCATGAACATGTATTAGGGGGGTACCTTCAAAAATACTGAGTTTCGGCACGATTGGACATCCAATATGGCCGCCAGGTTGCGTAACCTGAAAATCATCCAAGTGCTATAACTCATGAACGGCTTGACCCAGAGTGCACAGACTTCATATTTACCTCCCTCTAGATGACCTTCTTCACAAGCACATCAAATTTTGGCCTGATCAAACTTCCAATATGGCCGCCAGGTGGCATAACCCAAAAAGCATCAAATGTGCTATAACTCAGGAACGACTCGACCCAGAGCGCTCAAATGTGCTATGTGGCTCCCTCTAGATGACCTTTATGTGGCTCCCTCTAGACGCAATGATCCCGGAACCCGCTGACAGGCGGCAGTACACGACAAAGGCCTTTATGGATCGCTGCTGATATTTTTATAGTGTAGGTGATTTTCGGGTTTTTAGCTCATAGGCGTTCGTTTGGTACCAAGGGGATGAAGTTGCTCGTTGTTATGGCTGTCCATCAATAGATAATTGGGAAAGAGGTAGATAGTGACTGATACTGTGGAGAAAGCGATGTTGGATTTAAAGATATTTGGGTGTTTTTGGAGATGCACAAGTATTGTTGACGTAACGATATGCCACCGCCTGTTGCAAGCGCTGTACTGGTCTGCGTCGTGTACGGCAGTGAAGTGTGCATTGTGTCAGGTGGTTGAACAGCACAAGTTTTCGTGACGTCATGGGTTTCTGCCGCCGGCTTATGATGTACACGTTGCTTGGGGAAGTACAGTGCAGAAATGAATGCAAAAAGTCAGGCGATTCAACAGCTCAGATTTTGATGACATACGGTAGTTGGAACAAATCTATATGCCCATTGCGTAGATCTATGGTTGGCCTCTGGGGTGGGAGAGTGCAGTGTGTGTGTTGGAGAGTGGGAGAATTGCCAAAGAGGTCACGTCGAGTGGGATTTTGTTTGTTTTTTAATGTACTTTTGTTTTCGGGACGCAAGGGCCTACGCTGCGTGCAGCTTCCAGTCGGTTGTGTGTTTTTGTGTAGGCCACATGTTGCTCTATTGCAAACAGAGGGTGAAAAGAAGAGGGAAAGAAGATTATGGTGTGAGAAGAACATCATAGACTAGGCCTAGCGGCTAGGCCTACCGATACACCCTTATTAGCTCACTGGGGTGAGCTATTACGATGGTGCAGCGTCCGTTGTCCGTCGTTGTCCGTTAGCAGGGCACGTTTCGTAACCGCTGGATCTATTGATCTGAAACTTGGTACATATATACCCCTAGGTCAGATGACCCACGACACCAAGTTTCGGTCCGATTCGACTCTCAGTTTGGCCACCAGGTGGCGGAAACCAAAAACACAAAAAGTGCAATAACTCCTGAACTAATGACTAGATCATCTCCAAATTTTTATCATAGGTGTAGCTAATAAGGATACATAACATATATAACGGGTTTTTGATTTTAACCTACTTTTCAAGGTCACAGAGGTCAAAGTTCAACAAAAGTGACGAACCAGCCACAGTTTGTCATTATTTCACCGAGCGACTTCATATCTTGCGTAAACATGCATTGGAGGGGTACCTTAAAAAATACCAAGTTTCGGCCTGATTGGACATCCAATATGGCCGCCAGGTGGCGTAACCTGAAAATCAAGTAAGTGCTATTACTCGGGAACGGCTTGACGCAGAGTGCTCAAATTTGGTATTTACATCCATCCAGATGACCTTTACATGCATGTCAAATTTTTGGCCTGATTTGACTTCAAACATGGCCACCAGGTGGCGTAACCCAAAAATAATCAAAGTGCTGTAACTCAGGAACGCCTTAACCCAAAGCGCTCTATTGTGCTATGTGGCCCCCTGCAGATGACCTTTATGTCCATGTGAAGTTTCGACCCGATCGGACATCCAATATGGCCGCCAGGTGACGTAACCCGAATATAGTCAAAGTGCTGTAACACAGGAATGACTTGACCCAAAGCACTCCAATGTGCTATGTGGCCCCCTGCAGATGACCTTTATGTCCATGTGAAGTTTCGGCCTGATCGGACATCCAATATGGCCGCCAGGTGGCGTAACCCGAAAATACTCAAAGTGCTGTAACTCAGGAACGACTTGACCCAAAGCGCTCCAATGTGCTATGAACCCAAAAATCATCAAAGTCCTACCCGGGAATGACTTGACCCAGATTCCTCATAACTGATATGTACCTCCCTCTGTCATTAGACTATTACCGGTATGTCCAACCCAGTGAGCACATGGTCCATGGACCATTTCATTTTACGGCTTCCAGTCGGTTGTGTGTTTTTTTCGTGAGCCACTGTTGCTCTATTCCAAACAGAGGGGAAAGACACCAACACTCTGTGAGAGGATGCATTGGCCATACGTGGACAATGCATCCTCTCACCAACCACCCATTCTGCCACTTAGTTACCATCCACATTGACCACAACCATTCCACCTTGGCGGCAGAGTCGGTTGGCGTTCGCCTGTCACTGTAGCTAGGCCTAGGCCTAATACTTTCACCACCTTTAGTTCTTTAGGGGCATGCCCTATTACCTTCCGTTTTCAGTTATAACTTTATCACTCATTGTTGCACAAAACAACCATCTATTCAGAAACAAATCCTCTAAAATCTATCCCTACCCCCACCCTGGTTCCGTTAACTCTGGATGACCTTTATGTGCATGTGAAGTTTTAGCCCGATCGGATATCCAATATGGCCGCCATGTGGCGTAACCTGAAAATCATCCAAGTGCTATAAAACTCGGGAACGGCTTGACCCACAGTGCTCACACTTGATATTTACCTCTCTCTCTGTGTGACCTTTACAAGCACATCAAATTTTGGCCTGATTAAACTTCCAATTTAGCCGCCAGGTGGCGTAGCCCGAAAATCATCAAATGTGCTATAACTCAGGAATGACTTGACCCAGGTCACTCAAATGAGCTATATGTGACTCCCTCTATCTAGACCTTTACATGTATGTGCATGTGAAGTTTTGGCCCGATCGGACATCCAATTTGGCTGCCAGGTGGCATAACCCAAAAGTCATTGAAGTCCTGCAATTTGGGAATGACTTGACCCAGATTGCTCATAACTGACATGAACCTCTCTCTGTCATTACACTAGCTCATTCACCTCTGGGATCTCTTCTACATAGCGCCTGAGGAAGACACCGATTGGGGTCGAAAATTTGCGAAGACGGAGACGACTTTCCGATTTATTGTAGTGCAAGAAAGTGGTGTAAAATGGCTGAATTCTGAAAAGCACCAACTATGAGTGATGTGGGACAAGACCACAAGTTCACATTTATTCCTTCAAGCCTAACTGTATGTATGTATGTATAGCTTTATTTGCCAGTACTAAGTATTACAATAGTCAGGAGCCAAAGCAGAGCATTAATGGCTCCTGAGACAGATATGGCATCAGAAAAAGGTAACAGGCGGACAGATAAAGCAGCAAAAAACACAATACAATAAACATCCAGAAAAGAAAAGAAGGAATATACCGTATTTATTGGCGTACAAGGCGCGACTTTTTGATGCCAGAAGGGCCTCAAAAACGGGGCTGCGGCTTATAAGAAGGTGCGTTTTATTTAAGGACCAGGGTGCCAAAAGCACCACTCCCTCCAAAACGTTTTTGGAGGTCCCAAAACCTTGACACAACGGCGATCAAGTTGGATGATGCTGGCAACATGAATGTCAACACGGCGGTAAAACTGTCCTAAAGTTCACCTTATCACTCACTTTAAACAGTAAAACAGTAATATCCAGTCCTTGCATGTCATCCACAATCATACTAGTCCCTCAATTTGTTGAAAATACTATCTTATATCCACTAAAAACGAGCTTATTTCCCTCATGTTTCTCGAATTTGTCAGCCACCATGATGCCACCATGCTGTTCTGACTTGAAATCGAGGCTGGCAGGTGAGGGGGCATCTCATCGTATGGTTTACATGATGATTTACAAGCTATTCATGAATCTTATCAACTCATGTTGAAGAATGCTGAAATGGCCCCCAACTGTAGTGGAAATGACGTCATAACATCCGGGGCCTGACAGCCTGGGGAATCCCC
>NMRB01000904.1:214913-240167 GCA_002633025.1 Notospermus geniculatus | reverse complement strand
TAACCGCTGGAGCTATTGATCTGAAACTTGGTACATATATACCCCTAGGTCAGATGACCTATGACACCAAGTTTCGGTCCGATTTGATTCTTGGCTTGGCCTCCAGGTGGCCAAAACCAAAAACACAAAAAGTGTAATAACTCCTGAACTAATGACTGGATCATCTCCAAATTTTTATCATAGGTGTATCTAATTAGAATACATAACATATATAACGGGTTTTTGATTTGACCTACTTTTCAAGGTCATAGAGGTCAAAGTTCGACAAAAGTGACGAACCTGCCACAGGTCTTCATTATTTCACCGAGCATCTTCATATCTTGCATAAACATGTATTAGAGGGGTACCTTCAAAACTACTGAGTTTCGGTCCGATCGGACATCCAATATGGCCGCCAGGTGGCGTAACCTGAAAATCGACCAAGTGCTATAACTCAGGAACGGCTTGACCCAGAGTGCTCAAACTTGATATTTACCTCTCTCTAGGTGACCTTTACAAGCACGTCAAATTTCGGCCTGATTAAACTTCCAATATGGCCGCCAGGTGGCGCAACCCGAAAATCATGAAATGTGCTATAACTCAGGAACAACTTGACCTAGAGCGCTCAAATGTGCTATGTGGCTCCCTCTAGATGACCTTTATGTGCATGTGAAGTTTTGGCCCGATCGGACATCCAATATGGCCGCCAGTCGGCATAACCCAACAATCATTGAGGTCCTGCAACTTGGGAATGACTTGACCCAGATTGCTCATAACCGACATGTACCTCTCTCTGTCATTACACTGTTATGTCCAAACGAGTGAGCACATGGTCCATGGACGATTTCATTTTATTCTAGTACACCCTGTATGCAAATAATAAAGATATGTATAATCAACCTTAAGACAAAACTGTCTTGGGGTAACGTTAATAAATTATTTCATTTATCTGGTAAAGAGATGAACATACTAGAATGTATTTGACACTGAACCAAGAACATAATGAAAGTTTAACAAGGCTGTATATAACCACATGACAACTGCATTGTAAGTAGAGTAGTGTGCTCAGGCATGCTCAAATGTGGGACACCACGTGTTAGTGTGATACATGTACAACCAATGTACATGTACAGTAGAATGTGCATGGTGTGGATGCGCCTTATCCACCAGTGCGCTTTATTTATGGATTTAGTAATGGGGTCCAGGGGGTGCGGCTTATATCCCAGTGCGTTTTGTATGCCAATAAATACGGTACAGTGGAACCCCGTTCGGCGACCACCCCTATAGCGCGACCACCTCGGAAAGACGACCAGTTTTCAAATGTCCTGATTGTTTGTCTCTTTATTTCCTTTTGGAGAGTTTCACTAACGCGACCACCCCGCTATCCGGACCGCGACCACAGCTTTGGCTGTCCCAAGTGGCAATTAGCACCTTGGTAACACAACCACACACAAGCTAATTAGGGATCTGGTTATGAAACAAAGTTTACAAAGGCGAGTCAGCAGCGTGTGTGTACCTAACATGCCTAACAGGACCAATGCATACATGGCATATGCCATGCGCATGACGGTTGCGGTCATAGCGGAATCAAGTTCCTGCACATTTTTGGGTCGCGGCGCGTCGCGAATTGCCTTCACCTTATCCATCATGGGATGACGCCCGTCCTTATCGACATCATACCCTACGTACTCAATGCCTGGCTTCGCAAATTCACATTTCACCCATTTTGCTTTGATTCCATGCTTGGCCAGCCTAGTCAACACTTCATCAACTGTTTTCACGTGCACTTCCGGCATAGTGCGGATGGCTATGTCGTCGATCCGACACTTCACTCCCTCGATTCCAACAAGAATCTGGTCCATCATCGCCTGAAAAATAGATGGTGCTGTGGCGATGCCGAATGGTAGACGTTGGTACGCGTAAAGTCCACGATGCGTGTTGATCGTAAGATACTGTTTACTCAACTCAGTCAGCTCCATTTGTTGATATGCATTGGACAAATCAATCTTGCTGAACATTGTCCTCGTACCCATGGTCGCGAACATATCTTCTACATCAGGTAACGGATACGGGTTGTCGAATAGCACTTGGTTCACAGACACCTTAAAATCACAACAGATTCTGATCGTTCCATCTTTCTTTGGGACACACACAATGGGTGAAGCCCAATCACTCCTTTCGACTCGTTTGATCACTCCTTCAGATTCCAACCGGTCCAGTTCAGCATCCACTTTAGGTAACAACGCGTATGGGACTGGGCGCGCTTTAAAAAAGATCGGTTGGGCTCCTTCTCGAATCCTGATATCTGCTTTGAATCCTTTTACAGTACCCAGTGCCTTGGCAAATACATCCTTGTGCTTATCCAACACCCCCTGGATATCGGCCGGTGCTGCATCCACATTAAAGACTGATTGCCAGTTGAGTTGCAACCTGCTCAACCAGTTTCGACCTAATAAGGGAGGCCCCTTATTGTCAACTACTACCACTGGCAGCGTAATGGTTTGGCCATTGTGCACCACGTCCGCACTGAATTCTCCACACACTTTCAATTTTTCACCGCCATATGTTTTGAGTCTTATTGTGCTGGGCTTCAACGGCACATGCCCAAATTTGCCATTGTAGCACTCCTTCGATAGAACTGACACACTCGCCCCTGTATCTACATTCATGCACAGATCCTTTCCTGCGACCTTCAGACACACTTCGTACGGTTTCCTCGAATTTTCCTCCACGGTATGAATTCCAAGTACATCTTCACAATCCGATTCCTCATCTAACGACTCCTGGTCCTCAACGTACTCGACCGATTTCTTGCTTTGGTTTCGATTTGGTTTCCTCCCACTTTCGTGTGACAGACCCTTGCAAAATGTCCAATCTTTTTACACTTTCCACACTCAGCGGACTTCGCTGGGCAACTAGGGTCCCGGCCAAAATGGCCCTCGTTTCCACATCGGTAACACGCCTGGCTGCGTTTGCCCTGATTGCTACCCGAACGTTCCTGTGACATGAACTTCTTTTCCTTCGGTCTGGCGGAATAGGATCTACTTTTCTCGACTGCGTGCACCGGTTCTGCCTCATCGCTAGGCCTACCTCCACTTTCCTCCGTTAGGGACAGTGTCGCCATCTGTTGATCCACTGCCTCCATAACGCGTGCAATGTCTAATGCCTTCGTAAGTGTCAAGTCTCTCTTTTCTAAAAGTTTGCGTTTGAGTTTAGCAGCCCTACACTTTTCTATCAGCTGGTCTAGAATGTCCACGTCAACATTTGCAAAGTTGCACCAACATGCTTGCTTCTTTAACCTTGCAACAAATTGATCAACTGTTTCCCCTTCAGCTTGTTTCATAGCTCTGAATAAATGTCTCTCGTATGGTTCATTTACCTTGGGAACGAAATACGCATCTAGTGTCCGCAGCGCCTTCTGGTAGTCGTCAGCCGTATCAATTACTGGCACAGGATTCCCGTCCGCATCCACCTCCGGAACTGCTGGCGTCGGCGGACCAGGATCGACTAGAGTCTCAAAGATATCCTGCACTGCTATGCCCGCACAATGAAGCAGAAGGGCCCGCTTCTGGGCCACATTCACAACCGCTTTCGCTGCCACATACAGTTCGAAACTTTTCTTCCATTGCCGCCATCTTGGCGCTAGCGAGGCTGCATCTCCGGCCGCGTCAAAAGCCGCCACCCAAGGGATATCTACAAGGATCGTTGCCATACTTTACACCTTACTACTGCTAGTTCTACGAATCCTCGTCGCCACTGTCGTGTCCTCTCAACTCCAGGCAGGATGAATACCATGTAAGGATTTTTGTAAATAAATACGAGGCAACACTCCTGTTCATTTAGGCGTCATCTCATTTATTTCTATTCTAACGCGCATGCGTACAGCCCAACATAATCCATCTGTCCATGACTTGTGCCTGGACAGGCACAACCAATCTATCAGCCATTCTGCAAGATGCATACATGACACTTATCAAGTTTTTCATTTTTAGCCCGCTTGGCCGCAAGGCCCAGCAGGGCTTAAGCTGTGGTTGGGGTCATTGAGTGGTGGTCTGTCGTGCGTCAATACGTACGTACGTACGTAAACTTTTGGTTTGTTAGCGCTCTAGCGCCTTTATTTTTTGAGGAATCTTTTTGATCTTTGGTGGGTGTGTATATGGGCCTAAGATCTAGGTCGAGTTCGATTTTGAACGTGGTTGGATTCCAATTTTGGCCTCCAGGGGGCGTTTTCTGAAAAATTTCAAAGGGCTGTATTTTGATAATGGTTCGAACTACTGTGTTGAAACTTTCTACACATTTACCTCTAGGTTATAGCAACATACAGACAAAATTTCGTTGAAATCTGATTCTCGACTTTGCCACTAGGGGGCCAAAACCAAAATCACTAAAAGTGTTATTTCTCCCTTACCAAGAGATGGATCTTTGTCAAATTTTTATCATGGGTATATCTAATGAGGATACATAAGATAACATTTGAGTTTTTGAATTTGACCTACTTTTCAAGGTCACAGGGGTCAAAGTTCTTCTGAAATTACGAAGTTGGCTCTTTTTGTAATGGTTGCTTTGAAACTTTGTACATATCTACCTCTTGATTACAACAACTCACAAACGAATTTTCGGTGAAATCTGATGCTTGGATTTGCCACTAGGGGGCCAAAACAAGAAAAACATAAACTGCTATTTCTCCCTAACAAAGTGATGGATCTTCGCCAAACTTCTATCAAGGGTAAATAGGATACATAACATAATACTGCATCCAAGCCAAGCGGGCACAGTGCCATTGGCACTATTTTTCTCAGTGCATAAATCCCAACTATTTCATTGCAAAGACCAGATGAATCTGTCCATATCGTAGTCGATCTTTCTCCTTTTCAGCTATGAAGGCCTTCATCGTACCATTCTCTTTCAACTGCTTCACTTTTTGCTCAACCTCCCTCATCTCCTCGGGAGACACTGTACCCCAGAAGGAGTCGGACCCTCGCACCGCGGGGTTCATCGGGCCATCCTCACAGAAGAAGATATCTTCTCTGTACACCAACGTATCCGTTGGGATAACAGTTTCATAGTTCTTGAATCCTGCATTGGTTACAATTTCCTTGCACTTTTCTGGAGTCGCATATCGTAGTGTGATCTTTTCTAATGCCTTTGGGGCAAGCTGAAAACTCCACATGCTCTTCAGCATCTGATGCTTAAAACTCGACTGCATCGCCAGCATACCCTCTGGTTTCAGGACACGATAAATTTCCTTGATGGTCTTCTCGAAGTTTTGAAAATGCCCAATTTCATCGATGTGGTGCAGGACATTGTTGATCATGACAATATCAAAGGTCTCATCTTGAAATGGGAATGTTGCTGGTAACCGGTGTTGCTGCACATCAGGAATGCGGCCACCCTGAATGAAATCGGCTAATTTTTCCTTAGCCTTATCGAGCATACTTTCATTGGCGTCAAAGATTGAGGCCCTTCCTACACCAGCCTCAAGAACAGCCTTGGCATAATTCCCAGTTCCACAGCCAGCATCGAGAAGATGCATTTCCTGGAGCGGTTTCTTGATCTTGGTCAAGAACGCCCCAATGTACCAATGCGAAGCCACAGCCGATCGACTGGTATCGTATCCCTGAGATATGACATCGTAGTTGGTGAAGTGGCTCATCTTGCAAAAGTATGAAGTGCTTGCAGTCTGATCTGCTGGTATAGACAAATGGAAGAATCACTACAGTAATCACAACGAATATGGAAAGTGTCTTATTACATCCGTCTCCCAGGTTCGAATCCAGCCTGGTGCGTTGCCATTCAGTTGTTGACCTGGATAACAGTAGTGACAAGTGCACATTTGTTTCATCACACCCACCTCTTGCAATGCACACCTGTGACAGGTTAGCATAAAATACATGTACATGTACTTTTCTTTCTGCATTTATTAATAATTAAAGCCGCACTGTGTTGAATTCAGAAAATGCTTACGTCCTCCGACGTTAGTGTAGTGTAAAATGTACTACGGTCTATGTGGATACATTACAGCTCTGCCTGCTGTTTTTTCAATGTGTGCTGAAAACTAAGCATTGATTTTTTAAGTACGTATCATGCAAGCATTTCGGGGACCTTTTACGAGGCTATGAGAACTCTACCTGCAGTCTCCTATCACTTTGAAAATACCGTAAAATTCAATACTGTGAGGCTTTAAAGGGACTCTAGAGGGAACCGGCTATTAGGCTACTATATTAGGCTACTATGAGTACCATTTGGGGAGCGCGGTGGCATAATGGTTAGGGCTGCGGACTCGTGATCGGAAGATCGCGGGTTGATATTATGTAATGTTAAGAGATTCGCTGTGATTGACCTTTTCTGAGCGCCTCATAACTTGTGTCTATTTTTAACGCTGGGAATTCCTTGGCTGATGTGGTCATGTGTTCCCAGCGCTAATTATAGAATTTCCCGCGATTCTGCCTTGTACCTGCGCATGCGTACTTATACTTTCATATTCGCAAATTTCATATTCATATTCACAAATTTATAAACTATTATTGCGACCTGCCACCTATGATTGAGATGTTGAACTGACGAATATCTGTAGTATCCGTGAGTTCCCTCTAGAGTCCCTTTAATAGCTACGGTTACACCTGTTGAAAATACCAGTGTTTTTCCAGACCCGTGCCAAACCCGTGTGTATGAAAAGCCTGGCGAGAGGTCACACTACTACATTGTAGTTAAGTAGCCCTGCGACAGGTGCGCTGCAAGCACTGACTCTTCGGTCATTTCTGTATTGGCACACATTGTTGGAGGCGTGAAAACGACGTCACTTAAAGGAGCTCGACGTCCAAGTTGTAAACAAACTGGTTTGTTTACAAACAGTGGCCAGCAAACTAGTTTTATTCCTTCGTGAAGGTGGCAGCACCAGTAGCACCCCGTGATCGTTAGACTGGTGCTCGGTCCAATGCAACTCACTCACGATATTCACGTCAGTACATATCACCGACAATAGGTGGCAGCACCGCAGGCGTCGCGTGGATAGAGAACCAGTGAGTGAGTGTTTACAACTTGGACGTCCAGCTCCTTTAATAGCTGCGCCATCTGTAGCCGATCTAAGAACTAACGAAAACACAGGGACTTCAAAAAGCAAGGCGAGCTTGCCGTGTTTCAAAAACCCGTGTTTTTCAGACACAGGTTTCTTGAAGCCCGGCAGTTCATAGGTGTGACCGCCAAAAACCCGGGGATTTTATGTAGTGTAACCACGGCTAGAATCTTTATCTATTATGGTGCCAGCCAGCCAACAGCACACTGCAGCCGTTGAGAAATACATGCACACGTATTTGTATTAGATTTTTCCCTCCGGGGTGAAGCCATAGCAATTTGGCCCTGCTAAGTGCAGAGGAGGTAATCTCAAGCCATGTTCCTCACTTGGATGGGCTCTTTCATTTGCCCTTGTAAAGACAAGGTACATGTACAAGGTCTGAGTCCCCTCTCTACCTGGAACTCAAGTCTTGCCCTGGAACATTGCGATTTAACATTTGTCATTTGTTCTTCTGGTACATTCACCCAGGTGAGCACATGGTCCATGGACCATTTCATTCAGATGTGTTTTCAGGAGGGTGTACATTCCTCTTATTTGTAATACATCTTTGAAATTGAGTGTGAAGTTGAGAATTTGGAATTTTCAACAAATGTGCCTCTTGTTTCCATAAAAAGTCATGTCTCCATTGTCCTCTGTTTTGCTCAAATGTGTGACCGTATTTCGTCATACATTCGTTGATCAAATTTTCTACAATTTTTCAGAGGTGAAAAAGTTGGAGAATAATTACAATAGTGTGATGATACCAAACGAGGAACAAGTCAGTACATACTATAAAATCCGCCAACAGCTAGATAACTTGGCGAAAGAGCTAATGGCCTACATCACCAAACCTCAGTACGTTCTGCCATTCCTGCAACCAGGGCGTATGGTCAAGGTAAGTGACCTGAAATTTGATATCTTGATGTGATATTTTGATATTGTATGATGTGACTTCTTAAAGATAATGTTGTATCACTGCTATTTTCGCGGGCCACGAAAATCATTGTTTATTTACATTTTGTTTGTTTATATCGAGTCTTTCATTGTCTTATGAGTAATTTGTTGGTGGTATGTCCCTCTAGAAGTTCTTTTGATACCGAAAATATTCAATTTGGTGGGTTGGTATGTCCCAAAGGTTAAAAAAAACATACTGTAAACATCCATGTTTACAAACATTGAATGTAAACAATGAAGTCGTGATACATTGGGCCGTATTCAAAAAGGGTGATCATCGCGCGATTAAGACTTAGACGCGTGCAACTTCAGTAAATGCACACACTTCCACCATGCATTTGGCGAAGTTACACGCGTCTAAGTCTTAAACACCCTTTTTGAATACGGCCCAGTATCTTTTATAACTCATCAGTCCCACAGTTTGAGCAGACAGTATCTTCTCTGCTGAAATTTTCTAAAATCCTTGGCAATGAATTGGAAAGAATTTGAAGAAACATTCTTCAGATGGTTGATAGGTACAGCCTCTCTTCAAATCGTTTTCAATCACTACCATAGGATGTGAGAAAACATTGATAGAAGACGCCTGTCTGCTGGACTCATTGGGGCAGATGAGTATTGCCAGTTTTGGCGAAGGTTTTTCTCATGATAGTCGAAAATGAAAAAGAGCAACTCTATCAGCTCTCTTGGTACTTGGTGTGATTCACTTTACATGAGTGCAAGGCCTAAACATCATCTCTTATGCAGTTCAGCTCAGCCAATGAATTCCGTGTCAGTATCTGATTCAGCTGCTTAAGTATTTATTACAGGTCGTGAATGGTGATGATGACTTTGACTGGGGTATAGTCGTCAATTTCCAGAAAAAAGCAAGTCAGAGTAAGGTGTGTATTTTTGATGGTCCACCATCTGCCCTCATGTCATGTACTGGTACGACTGCCCCTTTTCTCAACAAGTTCACCTTTCACTGCTCAAAATGGGAAAGAAATTTTATGAGTTTAAATTGTAATTTCTCCTCATCCTGTTGGCTGGGAACATGATCAGGCGCGTATCCAGGATTTTTGGCAGAGGGGGGGGGTCAGGGCCGCTGAAGGAGGTCGTTGCCGGCAGGTGCCAAAGTTCCCTGCACCAACGGGGGGTCTGGTGGTCCTCCCCCAGAAAATTTTGAAATCTAGAAGGCTGTTGACGCCGTTTCCTGGCATTTCCTGGTTCAGTATCAAAACTGAAGCTTTATTTTTATGTGTTTTGCTTATTATTGCAAATTATTGAAAGAAAAAAACAATTGGTGGTGGCGAGCAGGGGGGGTCACGACCCCCAAAACCCCCCTCTGGATCCGCGCCTTGTGATCGTGCAATGGTTGAGGTTCAGACTCATGACTGAGCGGTGCAACATTGAGGATTCCTGGTGGAGTCGCCATTTTGTACTCTCAGTATTGGCCCAGAAGAATCGAATGATGCACTGAATGAGCTGCTCCTTGAGTTCCTAAGGGCTATTCCCTTATGAACTTGTAGACTTGTGGCATTGCATTGTGACCTTCAAAAGGGCTTGCCCTCTCTTGTGGCGTCAGAATGAGCATGTCCATTCTCTGTGTTCCTGGTCAGTATGTCACATGCGCCCTGCACGAGGTCACATGTTGGCAAGATCAACCTTGGGAACGGCCAATAAGCAAACAAAGGTTCACTATCAGTGTGGTGCATCACAGGTCGCAAGCGGATACGAAACAAGGACACATGTCACAAGGGATCTGGGCCCGGTTGCACGAAACTCACGACAGCGCTATCTTGGTGTTAGTGCTATCTTGATGTTAAATGACGTAAAAGAAAATGGATTTTTACGTCATCTAACATGAAGATAGCGCTAACACCAAGATAGCGCTGTCGTGGGTTTCGTGCAACCGGGCCCAGGGGCCTAAAAATTATGACTGGGATAATAATGTGAAGCGCTTTGAGACTACAGTTGGAAGAGATGTATTTGTGACCGTCCGCCACAAAACCAGTCTAAAGTTGCACGGAAAGGAAACAAAACATACTGAGATAAAGAAGCAAAGAAAAGCAGAAAAATCAACACACAATATGATAATATATATAAAGTCAATTTCCAGAATATTTGGCGNTATCCCAACACAAACAAGACGTGTCAGCAATAAAGGAATGAAAAGAGTACAAGCCCCATAAATTGGTTGGAGGTAAAGAAGGAAATAGAATCACTCAGACTTCACAATAGACAGACAATAATGAAATTGATGAATGTAACCCTCACCATAAAACCAGTCGTCAGTCAGTCTGAGTTTAGCAAGTTGGGATCGATGTATTTGTCAATTTCAATATTGTCTGTCTGCCTGTTGTGAAGTCTGAGTGATTCTATTTCCTTCTTTATCTCCTATCCAAAATAGAAGCACAAAGAACGACACACAAAAAGGCAGTAAACATAAGGTCGTCTCCAAATCTTGCAAATTTTCGACCCCAACCATGGTCTTCCTCAGGCACTTTCTAGTTGAGATAACAAAAGTGACTAAGCTGGGTCGCAATTGTAGATCTGCAGGTGCGGATCCAGGATTTGGGAAAAGAGGGGGCGCCCTGTGCTAGGAACATTGAAATTTGCGCCCAATTCCAGAATTTCAGTTTCACGGTCGATTTTAGAGATTTGTTGGCCAAAAGGGAGGCGCGCGCCCGGTGCGCCCCCTGTGGATCCGCGCCAGATCTGAAGTATTAATAAAGAAACCCTGTATAAACAGGAAGGTGTGAAAAGTTTAGGTTGAATAGAAACAAGGCCCCATTGTTGGGTGCTGGAGCTGATTACAAAGAGAAGACCAGTATAAACAGAGATTCAGTAGACGCGTGATTAGGCTGAAAGAAAGGAGTTTTATAAGTTATGGCTTATGTAATTTATAATGAGTAAGCGTATGGACTTTAGACTGGTTTTGTAGTGGAGGATCACATTATCTTTGTTATTTTTGTGACTTCTGCAGGTACCAAATCCCAACCCCAATGAAACAGAGGCAGTCTACGTAGTGGAGTGTTTGCTTCATTTGACAAAAGAGAGTGCAAAAGCAAACAATTCGGCAGCAATTAAACCATGTCCACCTGGAGAGAAAGGAGAGATGCAGGTTAGCAATTAATTCATACCTGAAATTGACACGGTCAATTCTGTTTAAACTAACACTGCCAGTTGCATCAAAAATGAGAAAAAAAAGAAAAAAAATGAAATGAAAAAGCCTATAAATTGCTCATTTGTTCATTTTGTTGTCAGGTTGTGCCTATTATGCTGAATCTGATCACTGCCATCAGCTCAATACGCATCTACTTCCCTCAAGACCTGCGGCCACTTGACAATCGCCAGAGTGTTCTCAAATCCATACAGGAGGTGAAGAAAAGATTTGATGGAAATCTACCCTTACTCGACCCTATCGAGGACATGAACATCAAGGATAAAGGTCTGAAGGAAGTGATCAAGGTATACAATATTCTGCTGGTTTTAAATTATCCTGTCTTTGTTTAACCCCTTTTTTGGCACCGATCTGGCCAAACACACCCGTCATCACAGACTGATCCGCCTAAAATGCTGCTACATGTAACAAAACAGTGACTTCCCAGTTCGGCCAAATTTTTCCATGTCTCGCCCTCTGCCATCTCACCCCCTACCCATTTTGTCCGTTCCATTTTGCCCCATTGCCGCCTCGCCCAATCATCTTTTCACCCACTTACCATTTTGCCCTTTTGCCAGCAATTCACCCTTTGCCAATTCACCCAATGCCATCTCGCCCCTTTACCATTTCACCCTTTCACCAATTCACAATGCCATTTTGCCCATTCGTCATCTCGCCCCTTTACCATTTCACCCCATGTCTACTCGTTCCCTCTGGGGTGAAATTGCAGGAACAATAACCTTCAAAGTAAGGTCCATAAATTGAGGGATTAACTTAAAAGAGGAATTTTTGTTAGTTTTGGGCCCAAAAATGAGAATGGACGAAATGGGATTGGGCGAACTGGGAATAAACCAAGGAAAGAGTACTTCAGTGACGCCAAGTAAGTAGGCCTATGGAGAGGAAAGAGTTATTTATAGAACTATAACTAGTCATATGCTTTCATCTTGTAGAAAACAGAAGCATTTGAACACCGAATGTATTCACATCCTCTGCATAAAGACCCCAAGTTAGATGAACTGTACAATCTGTACCAAAGAAAAATGAAGGTAAGCAATGGAATGATCGATTTTGCTCAAAAACCTGCAGTGAGTGGAAATCCAGTATCTTTTGACCAAGTCTATTGAATGTCTTCAGATTCACCAGGAAATTAAAAGCAGTAAGATGGACCTGAAGAAGAAGAGGTCATTGCTGCACATGGATGAATTGAAGTGTATGAAGCGAGTGCTACGACGACTTGGTTACGCCACCGCACAGGATGTCATCGAGTTAAAAGGGAGGGTAGCATGTGAAATCAGCAGGTCAGTGTTTCACCTGGGGAGCATGTACAGACAGCATGTACCGTATTTTCTGCACTACCAACCGCACTGCCCTAAGACCCGCACCCCCCATAGATCATTGCTAAATCCTCGGAAGACCTGCACTGCCGTATCACCCGCGGCCATGTTGGAGCAATCAGTGACAGCTTGGGTGCTCGAACAAACTTTAAACCAGATCAAGCCTCAACAGCTCACAAGCCAGTGTCAGTGACAACTCGGGTACTCGAACGAACTAAACCAGAACAAGCCTCTATAACTCGCCAGCCAGTGGCAGTGATAACTCGGGTACTCGAACGAACTAAACCAGAACAAGCCTCTTTTCAGTCAAACAAAATGGATTCCCTGGGAATGATCATGCCATTTCACCTAGTTTTGGACCTGTTTCACACCAGAATTTTGTGCAGATTCATAAAAATAGGCCTATGACATGATGCAAGGAACAATAAATAATGGATTTGTATATCTTCCATGAACTTTTGCATGGTTATAGGGCTGATTATAGGCCTTAATCCACGTAAGAACCGCACCGTTGTATCACCCGCACTCGTGATTTTGGGGGCCTTTTCGTGGAAAAAAGCCGTGGGTCTTATGCCGGAAAATACGGTAGTTTGATATATTCACACCTTTAATAGGGTGTTACATGTATATGGGGAATTTCAAATTGAGTGTTCTGACATGCTGTCTTTCTTTTTCTCTGTTAGTTGTGATGAACTCCTAGTCACAGAACTTCTCTTCAATGGTGTCTTCAATGGTCTCACCCCCGCCCAGTGTTGTGCTCTGCTCAGCTGCTTTGTGTTCCAAGAGAAAGCAAATGAGATGCCAAAGTTAACAGAGGAGTTATCTGGACCCCTCAGGATTATGCAGGTGAGGAGTGCAATGGATAAGATTGTCTGGAGGTCGTGGTGGAACAGTACAGTAGAAAACGCATAAGTCGGATTAAGTGGACCAGACAGTTTCATCTGACTTAGAAAAACTCTGTCTTGTGTAAGTCGGATAATATCCGAGTTGTGTGAAAGTCGGACAAAAATCCAACTTCTGGCTGAGGAAGGGCAAAACGGCCGTGATGGAAATGGATCCAAAGCTACACCGTAAATAAAAACACATGAACTGAAGACTAGTGAGGCACGATCCAACTTACACGATAGATTTTTAATGGAAATGTATTAGAAGGGACCTGGCCATTTCATCCGAGATAGCCGAAAATCCGACTTGTAGTGTCCGACTTATGCGAATATATTTTATTGGAATAACTTTGCAAAAAGTCAGGACTTCTCGAAACTATCCGAGATGGGCGATTTTCCGACTTGTGCGTCTCCGACTTAAAGCGAATGGCTCGCGGTTTGTTGTGCCGCCATGGCAGTTGGTCATCGATATCAAGCACCATTTTGAGAAAAAGGCAAAAGAAGGATTTTAGTTTAATGGGAAATGCATTCAGGGCTCCCGCGGATCCTTAAAAAGCATTAAAAGTCAGGAATTTTTGTTTTTCAGAATTAAGGCCTTAAAAAGCCTTAAATATATAATTTTTTCACTCAGTGGCCTTAAAAAGGCATTAAATTTGATGTAGCCTCAGTTATGAATAAAAACGTAATTAGGAAGGGGAAACGGTTTAATGAAAATTCAAATCAGTTGAAAAGTGCCCGGTCGTCGAAGTTGGGATCCCAACCTCAGCGCTTACCTTTATGTGTTCTTTACAACATTCTCCTGCATTAATATTTACCGCATGTTGCACAACCTACCTAAAAACTCCTGACAACTTGGCCTTAAATTTTTCCTGGATTGGCCTTAAAAAGCCTTAAAAAGGCCTTAATTTTGCTCACCAAAAAGCTGCAGGAACCATGGCATTAGACAGCCAAACTTCGGAGGCGCATTGTGCAAAATCTGCCGCTTCAAAATCAATGGGAATGGTACAAAATGTACATCTTGACCTACTGAATTTGAAAACGTCATTAACCCATTTTAACAAATTTTAATCGAACCTCGTCCCCAGTGTTTACATTCGCATATTTGCACAGATGTTGCATATGGCTGGAGCACGGCTTTGCCTGTAGGCTAGATTCACTCTCTATGGAAGGTACCACCAAAAATGTAAACAAACCCCGCGAGCCATTCGCTTTAACGGTTTTCTACTGTAGTTGAGGGCGTGGTGGCACAGTAGTTGAGGATCGGACTGGAGACTAAGGGATCATCTCAAAATTGACTGAAGCTGAAAAAGACGAAATGATTTAGTCTCTCCCTGAACCCCCCTCCCCCTTCAAAAAACGAAAAAAATCAAATGTCTGGCTTCATATTTATTTTCAGCTTTATTAGTCTCTTTTCAAATAAAAGATACAATGAAGGTAGTCTGCAATGCAATGTACAGTCTTAATTGTCCACAGCATGGCCCCAACAACGATGAAGCCAGAGAATTTAAAAAGACGAAATGACAGGCCCCAAAATGCAGACCCCTCCCCCCAGACGAAATCATTACGTCTTTTTCAGCTTCAATCAATTTTGAGATGATCCCTAAGAAGTCATGGGCAGGTTCAATACCCGGTCAGATTGCCACAAAATGGTGAATAAATAAGTGTACAAGAGGATAAAACGAGTGCCCGGAGGAAATCTGCGCTGTCGATAAGAGTCATCTCTATCAGATAAAGAATAGGCCTGACTAGGAATCGGCGTCAGAATCTCAGCATTGAGAGGTGTCAATGGGCCATATGAATAAAAACTACCCGTAGCATTTGCTTGCAAGCAAATACTTCAAGCAGAAGGAGCACTTGCTGAAAGGAAAAGATTGTGCTTGTTTTCGTATGAATAAGGTGGACATTTTACTGCCAATGCTTTGCTTGGAACTTTCAAGGAAGTACTTGAAGGTCATAATTATGCTGATGTCGTTATTCCTATGAATGGTATGCACCATGAACTGATGGTGGTCTGTTTCATCGTATGGTTTTGGCGTTGTTCGCTAGGGTCAAACAGGTTATGTTTTGCCTGCGCTGAGGACCCTTTTTGCATACTGTGTATATGAACTTTTCGGTCTACATCTGGCTGCAAATGTCCACGGAAATGAAGTTTTTTGGCGGACTTTTTAGCTCACTGGGGTGAGCTATTACGATGGTGCAGTGTCCGTCGTCATCGTCGTTGTCCGTTAGCAGGGCACGTTTCGTAACCGCTGGAGCTATTGATCTGAAACTTGGTACATCCCTAGGTCAGATGACCCACGACACCAAGTTTCGGTCCCATTACGGAAACCAAAAACACAAAAAGTGCAATAACTCTTGAACTAATGACTAGATCATCTCCAAATTTTTATCATAGGTGTAGCTAATAAGGATACATATGTAACATATATAACGGGTTTTTGATTTGACCTACTTTTCAAGGTCACAGAGGTCAAAGTTTGACAAAAGTGACGAACCTGCCACAGTTTGTCATTATTTCACTGAGCGACTTCATATCTTGCATAAACAGGCATTGGAGGGGTACCTTAAAAAATACCAAGTTACGGTCCGATTGGACATCCAGTGTGGCCGCCAGGTCGCGTAACCTGAAAATCAAGTAAGTGCTATTACTCTGGAACGGCTTGACGCAGAGTGCTCAAATTTGATATTTACCTCCATCTAGATGACCTTTACATGCATGTCAAATTTCGGCCTGATTTGACTTNCGCACCCTCCAGTAAGGACCATCCTTGGAGAGGGGAGGTGCTGGACTCCACAGTAGATAGCCCCACCTACCCACCTTACAGATAACATGCTCGTGTTTGTCAGTTGGTAAACAATACATGTCTGCAGAATGCGCACGTCGTCGTGCAGTCATTTGTCTGCCCTTCCTCTTTTTTTGCCTACCCTGCATGTGTCCTTCACCAGGAAGACATTCCAGAACCTGACTGCTGTGCCACAGAGTCATACCCCTCCTTGCCCTTTCTTCACTCAGTTTGTTTTTTCTGATGTAGGGACCATCAAATTTGCTGTCAAGCAAATTTCACAGTTCTAGTTTTTCACCATGAACCAACCAGTATGCAACGCCACCAAGACGTGCAACAGCAGTGACGTGCGCTACACTTCCAACGGCAACGCGCGGTAGCGTTGCTATGATGCGACGCACACTGGCGTTGCTATCATGTGGTTTGAGTAAATCTGTGACGTCATTATGACGTCATCAAATCATAAGTTCGAAATTAAATCTAAATTTGCAAACTGCTGAGCGAAGTGACTAATTGCGCCATCGATACATCATTTCCAGTCCTCCTTACTTTCATGCGAAGTTTGAGCGCTTAACAATGCCGTATTGTGTGTTTTTGGCACGCTGTTTGCCAGAAGCCGAATTTCTTACATGAGGAGAAATTCAGAGTCGGACCGCCTGTGACGTCAGCAGCTTCGCTATCTGGACGCTGCGCGGCGTTCCAGGTCCTTTTGCGTCCAGATTGCTCATAACTGATATGTACCTCCCTCTGTCATTAGACTATTATGTCCAACCCAGTGAGCACATGGTCCATGGACCATTTCATTAAATTTTTTTTGCTGAATAAACGTTTTTCTGCGACATAAAGTTATTTCCCCGGAATTTCCAGACAGGGAATTAAAGTTTTTTCCGTGGAGTTAGATTTTCCGCGGAATTTAAAATTCCGTGGGAGAAACTCAGAAAAAATAAGGTACAGGGTAAGACACGTGCTAAGAACAGGAAATTGACCAATCAATCGGAAGAAATGGGAACAGATGCTGTTGTTGCTGATACAGACAATACTTAAATTTCCAATCCATGTCTGGGGTAACCTTGAAAATTTGAACGATTTTTTTGCGGAATGAACGTTTTTCTGCGACATAAAGTTATTTCCCCGGAATTTCCGGACAGGGAATTACGTAAAGTTTTTTCCGTGGAGTTAGATTTTCCGCGGAATTTAAAATTCCGTGGGAGAAACTCATAAAAAATAAGGTAAAGGGTAAGACAGACATGCTAAGAACAGGAAATTGACCAATCAATCGGAAGAAATAGGAACAGGTGCTGTTGTCCCTGATACAGACAATACTTAAATTTCCAATCCATGTCTGGGGCAACCTTGAAAATTTGAACGATTTCCTGCCTAGAAAAAAGCATATTCTCTACTTTATTCATATGGATACAAGGATATACTTACATTTCGAAGCAAACGCTGGATGCTAAAAAGCATTTGCTTTATATGAAGGAAAACCTAAATTTTCCTAGCATTTCCTACAGTTTTATACAGGTACAAGTAAATGCTTAAATATCGGTAGTTAAAGCAAATGCTAGTTTTTATTCATATGACCCATTGTTTTCAATTGCCATATCCTCCCGTCAAATGTTTTTTTGCCTCATTTACTCTAGAGGAATGAGACCAAAGCCCTGCCGTGGAAGGATGACTGTGCCACATTTTGTTGTTGGTTCTCATGGATGTCAGATACCACTGCGTCATTACCTCACCCAAAGATGTCTTTCTTTCTAGGACACAGCAAGAAGGATAGCACGAGTAAGCAATGAGGCCAAGTTGGAAAAGGATGAGGAGGCTTACTTAGATTCATTTAAGCCTCACATGATGGATGTGATCCATGCGTGGTGTAAAGGAGCATCATTCTTACAGCTTTGCAGAATGACGGACGTCTTTGAAGGTCAGGAAATGATTTCTATCTAACTGTAGTGTGTGCTGAGGTTGTTTGACAAAAAAACTGTCGATCTTATGTTGTCAGCATGTCTCAGCTCAAGTAGGCTCCGTTTGTAGTCAAAGTATTAAAAAATGTTAAGAATATTGCTTTGACCAAACTTCTTTGAGTTTTTTGCAAATCTGTGGTAGCGAGCATAAATGGGTCGTAATTCTACGTCAGGCCTAAGCCAGGCGTAGTGCTGGTCTTGGCCCTATCCTCATGAGCATAAAGGTAGACATAAGCTGCATCTAGGTGTATATATGGGCGTAAGCCTACGCCTGCTCATTTCCAGGCGTAAAGCTGTCTTAGTGAAAGTAGGTAGCCATTTTTCCGAGCATTGGTAGTCGCATTGCTTGGTTTGCTTGTCAAAATGTCCTTTCACTGAGCAAATTAATCTACTATACACAATTTCTTGTCCTGAGAAATTGGCCTTCCTCTGCTGCGCCTTGGTTTCACGTCCTGCCATTAGACGACGCAGTGTCTTGAGGTGAAGGAAGTCGAACCAGCACAATAGAAATCCAAGGCCACATAACTTTTTCAATGAACAGTTACACCGTAATGAACCATTAAATCACTGTTATACTTCGGCGCAGACGTTATGTCACTACGCCTAGTTTTATGCTCTCTTCTTAAATAGGTGACCTAAACTTTATGCTCGTCGACCAGAAACTGTTACACCCAGTCCTACGCCTGCTTTTACACCCAGGTTTAATTACGATTACACTTACGACCCCTTTATGCTGGGTGTCTATAAAACGAAGACCTAAGACCTTAGACCCACTATAAAACGAAGACCCTGGTGACTATAAAATGCAGACCCTACTAGAAAACGAAGACCCTGGTAGCTATAAAACGCAGACCCTACTAGAAAACGAAGACCCTGGTGACTATAAAACGCAGGCCCAACTAGAAAACGAAGACCATGGTGACTATAAAACGCAGACCCTACTAGAAAATGAATTTCGCGGGATCGCCATATCAACCCAAAGGCTAAGAATCCATTTACACGATTTTCGAGCAGCGTGATGTCGTATCCTTTGTCCTTAATATACAGCCGAAAATTCTAAAGCTAAATCAAAGCCCGGAATCAAAGTGTGTGATAAGATATAATTGAAAAGCAAAGTTGATTATGTTGGCTTGTGAATGACTTTCTTTCCTGTCCTCATGTAGGCTACCTCCAGAATTCACGAATTTTCGACCCCAACCGGGGTCTTTTTCAAGTGGAAATTTGTGTTCACCAACAACACTGGTTGCAAATATGTACCATTGTCTTTTCATCAGCATGGACTTTTTGTCAGTTTGTTTGGCGAATCACTTTATGGTCACTGTGGGTCCTTGTTCTCACTTTATTTATGGTATTTGATCATACAGATGGCTGCACCCCTGAACTGAGGATACCCTGTCCACCTACTCTGATGTCTATACCAATATGTGGTTGGGTGCAGGAGAAACATTAGTCATATTCCCTTAGCAAGTGCAACCAGAACACTCTTAAGATCTCAAGGACATTACTTCGTAGCCTACGTATGTTTTTTCGCAATTCATTCCGTAGGTTCTTCCCCACCTGATTATACAAAGTTTCAGACAGAGGTAAAAAAGGAAGACCCCGGCAAAAATTCATAAAAGATATTAAAATATTCCCTTCAAATTTTACAGGCATCTTACACTAATCAAGGCGCCACTTTCCTGAAAAATTCACCAAAATCCAATCAGGCATCACCCTCCTACAGGGTGTAACGGACATATGCACTGGGAAAATGTACAGCATTTCCATCAATCTACAAAAGTTTTCTAGTAGGGTCTGCGTTTTATAGTCACCAGGGTCTTCGTTTTCTAGTAGGGTCTGCGTTTTATAGCTACCAGGGTTTTCGTTTTCTAGTAGGGTCTGCGTTTTATAGCTACCAGGGTCGTTTTCTAGTAGGGTCTGCGTTTTATAGTCACCAGAGTCTTCGTTTTCTAGTAAGGTCTGTGTTTTATAGCTACCAGGGTCTTTGTTTTATAGTGGGTCTAAGGTCGTAGGTCTTAGGTCTTCGTTTTATAGACACCCCTTTATGCTCGCTACCCCTGATGATCATTACAGGGCATTAGTCAATCTTGTTACGCCGAGGTTACTTGAATTATACAGCTGAGTGTCATGCCTAGAATAGAGACCTCTCATTTCCCAGTTTCAGGTCTACATGTTGCATCCTTACAATGTACGAGGTCTCTATTTCAGTGGCCTCTTTTTTCCATTCTTAGGCCAACTCACCACAACCTTACTTCAGCTGAGTGGCAGGCCAATTGACCTCTTGTTTTTCATTCTCAGATCTACCGTACACACTACAAGCTGTGTCTTCATTTCAGGGAGTATCATTCGTTGTATGAGGCGGTTAGAGGAGTCACTGAGGCAGATGGTTCAGGCAGCCAAAGGAATTGGAAACACAGAGTTGGAGAACAAATTTTCAGAAGGTAATTTAAAAAACTCTTTTTCTGCCTGCTGAAAAAGGGGGCTATTTAAAGACAACTTCCATAAATGTACATACCGGGTACATGTAACAGCAGTTCAGTTGATATGTTGTGCAGATTTAGATGTCAGTTTTTTTTCTGACGTCATTTGAGATATAAAATGTCTTCATAAGGGATACACTCCGCGTGAGCTACTGTGAAACTAATGTATTAGGCCAGCCCTGCATACCACGATCTATAAATATACACAGTATCCACGGGCATGACGATCTCAATGCAGCTATTCCATTTATATCTGCTAGAAAGTAGTACTGGCATAATGCGCATGCGCTGACATGCAAGATTGCTAGCGGATTCGCTATTTTGGTAACACGAGTGCCAGGATCAGAAAATCAGGTAAGCTTCTAAAAATAGAACACTGTTCTTGGAAACTCAATCTGGCTCATCCAGGGTCTATATTCGCTGTCCGCCGTGAAGTATGTCTGACTTCAGACAGGATTTTGTAGTTGCTCACGTGGAGTGTGTCCCATATGGACATGTTTATTATAAACGCAGACCTCCGGCTGGGTAGGAGATATCGTCTTAACTGTTGTTGACTGGTTTCCTTTCTTATTTCAGCTATAACATTGTTGAAGAAGGACATCGCATTCGCTGCCAGTTTGTACTTGTAATGACACCACACTTGGAAGCCACTCTTTTAGCCTGTAAATACCCAGTACACTGTATTTGAACACTGGTTTTTTAGCTCACCTGGGGTGAGCTCTTGTCGTGGGTCTGTGTCCGTCGTCGTCGTCGTCCGTTAGCAGGGCACGTTTCGTAACCGCTGGAGCTATTGATCTAAAACTTGGTACATATATACCCCTAGGTCAGATGACCTATGACATCAAGTTTCGGTCCGATTCGACTCTTAGCTTGTATTGTACTGACGGTACATTACATATATAACGGGTTTTTGATTTGACCTACTTTTCAAGGTCACAGAGGTCAAAGTTCAAAATGTTGTCTTTTTGGTGGCACATTTCATAACCGCAGGTGCTATTGACCTGAAACTTGGTACATATATACCCCTATGTCAGATGACCTATGACATCAAGTTTCGGTCCGATTCGTCTCTTAGCTTGGCCACCAGGTGGCAGAAACCACAAACACGAAAAGTGCAGTAACTCCTGAACTAATGACTGGATAACCTCCAAATTTTTATCATAGGTGTATCTACTGAGGGTACATTACATACATAACGGGTTTTTGATTTGACGTACTTTTCAAGGTCACAGAGGTCAAAGTTCAAAATTTTGCCTTTTGGTTGCACATTTCCTAACCACGGGTGCTGTTGACCTGAAACTTGGTACATATATACCCCTATGTCAGATAACTTATGACACCAAGTTTCGGTCCGATTTGATTCTTGGGTTGGCCACCAGTAACTCCTGAACTGTTAGTGTTCACTGGAATGTTCACTGAAACTCAAGGCCCCTGGAACATTTCGATTTAACATTTGTCATTTGTTTTTCTGGAACTTTCACCCAGGTGAGCACATTGTCCATGGAACCATTTCATTATGGAAATTTAGTAGTCATACTCTTGAGGTCATGCACGTGTACATAAGCCATACATGTGTTTCATGTTTTAGTACAGTCTACCGGTACTCTCGTTATATCACCAGCTTCGGGACAAAGGTCCCGTTGGCGATATAGCGAAAATGGTGTTATAACGATCTGTGTACATTATGTACCGGTACATGAAATGCATGATGGCATTCTACGATGTCAGTAACTCACATGAACCAGGACACATTATGGTTCCTGATGTCGCCGCTAGGGCTAGGGCTTCTGGCCTTAGCGGCGGCTTCGGAAACCAAAATGACCAGGACACACGAGCGGGTGGTCGGCGTGCTGTAAAAAAACAACAATCAGACAATTGGGGATGGTGCCATGAACTAAGTGAACCAGGAAGCACGCCCAACGACTTTTATTTTTAGCGTGTTTACTTTGGATTTATATGTTGGCGATTTGTGCTGGCGGTATCGAATGGAAAATGCATTGGTTTAGCGTTATTGGTACAGAAAAGGCGCATGGCGGTAAGCGAGTGTGGCGGAAGCTAATGGAAAATTTCATTAGGAATGTTTGTTCAGAGGGGTTACGCTGGCATAAAGCGAGTTAGGCGTTATAACAGTGGGCGGTATAACAAGAGTAGAGTGCACATTCCCGTCAGCGACTTGATGTGTAAGAATTTTCTCCACAGTGGTCATCTAGTAAAGGGACATACATGTATCAGTACATAGGCCTATATTGTAAACTGTGTTATTTTGCCGTCATCATTCACTGAACTGCTGTTCAGTGAGAAGAATTCGAATTTGAAACATGTATCCAGGTGTCACTGTGTTGGTTTCCGGACACCAGAAAGATGAACATATCCAATCAGATCTGATTATTATATAAGAGGTAAATTCGGTCAAACTAGGGCATGGACGTCAAATTTGACTTGCACAGTCTAAAGATCTAATTGTCCTCTTGCGATGAAAAGGTTCCTGTGCACTTACATTCAAATTTGGCTGAGATAATGAACTTTTTCAGCTGAATAAATCGGGATCGCCGTAGTCTATAAATAAAATCGGGGATTCCCTGTTTAATACCTGAAGTGCGCAAGCGTAGCATACGTCGTGCCTGTACATGTTTTCCACAACGTCATGATGACGTGTATGTGTAGGCCTACATATCGATCGATTGTTCGCCAGATCGTCGTCTGAGATGCAGCATTTGAACACCGCCATCGTACGTCAACATAAAAAAACAGCTTCTGGCACACCAATTAATATTTTGTGGTGTGGTCATGAATTCACTTTCAGTGAATTCTCAGTTCTAGTCTTTTTGGCTGATCGTTCATTGGCTGGTTGATCGAGCGTGTTCGTCAACAACTGGTAGTGACATCTAGTGTTCAGAAACGGACTTTGGCACCAAGTGTTTCAGTGGTTAAGGGTGACAGCTTCGAGCAAAGGCCGATACCACTGAATTATTGAGTGTAGGAAAGGTCGGCAGGGCCGACTAGGCCTACTGAATCTATCTACTGGTAGTTGAATAAAAACATGAATCAAAAAACAGTTTTGCATGATTCTCTTTATTTAGTTCTTGAATACAGAGGAAATTGGAAATTTGATTATTTGATTTCCTCTGAATGTTCATTGGCGATTTTTTTATTTATTTATCTAAACATTTGCAATACTAACAAAACTACGGTAGATGGTATTTAACCGGTTGTTGTTAAATCTCGACTAACATGAACTGTGTTTTGCCTCGCTGATGTTTTTAGTTCCGTCCTTGCCACAGCTTCTGCATTTGACAACAGTTAGTGAGTCTATCTTGTTCATGGTCGCGATAATCCGAGTTCGTAATGTCATATTCAAGGAGAAAATCCTGTAAAAGAAATGCCATGGGCCGATTTCACAAAGGGTGTTTAAGACTTAGATGCGTGTAACTTCACTTAATGCACGCACTTCCACCCTGCATTTGACGAAGTTACACACATCTCAGTCTTCAACACCCTTTGTGAAATCGGCGCCATATGTTTTACCTTGTTTTTAGGTTGAAGAAAGATAGTATGGAATGTTGTGGTCCCGGGGGGGTCACTCCCCATGAGGTGTGTAGCACATCAGCGTACCACAAATTGCGGGTAAAAGGGGGTTTTTCGAGCCGCAACGGCGGGTCCCGTGCGGGGCCAAATAAGCCCCCCTATTTCACCCATAACCCCGCAGAAAGCCCACGGGAATACATAAAAAGACACACTCCCCCCGCCTTAAGCCCTACCCTGCCTGGCATGCCTGGTGTGGTCCATGTTTCCTGCAAAAAGCCCTTTCATGCCTTTGAAACGTCTTTCCCCGTGCGTCAAGTTACCCAGCCATTGGGGTGGGGATTGCAGAGTGGGATTGAAAAGTACCCAGCCAATAGGGGTGGGGATTCAAAATTGCTGTTACCAGCTGAAAGGGGCTTTTGAAAAAAGTGGAGTACACTGATGTGCAACAAACTTTATGGGGAGTGACCCCCCACCCCCAGGGCTTGTGGTGCTATGAATGCTGTGAGAGGAGCAACGAGGATATTTTGGAATATTGTGGTACTACGAATACTGTGAAAGAAACCCAGTGCCTTCACGTGCCAATGTGGCTGCTGTGGGTGCCATAACAACTATGCAAATTGGGACAGAGGTCAGTTTGCTTACCGTTGTTGGTTAATTATCTGCACCACGGGTGATTTAGATTCACTTTACCATCACAGCTGAAATAGATATTATTTCCTTTGAGTTCATTGCCTGAAAATTTTACCGTATTATTCCCGACGCGAAATGACAGTTGGGAATCAGAAATGCACAGGATATCAACACGAAACGGCATTTCGTCTCTCCATCCTTCAAACCCCTACACAATAATGTGAGAGAATAATGAAATATCCAGGAGCATTGTGCTCACCTCCTCTGACCAAATCCATTGAATATGTTATAACTTTTTAAACAGTTGCAACCTTTCAATGAAACAAAATGGGCCGTATTCAAAAAGGGCGATCATCGCGCGATTAAGACTTAGACGCGTGTAACTTCACTAAATGCACACATACTTCCACCATGCATTTGACGAGGTTAAACGCGTCTAAGTCTTAAAGGACAACTCCGGGAATTATCCAGTAGAAGAGAAATGAAAGAAATAAACCAACCTTAATGTCCTACACAATGTTATCTTTAAAAACG
>NMRB01000904.1:177152-192700 GCA_002633025.1 Notospermus geniculatus | reverse complement strand
ATACTGGATTGTTCCCCCAATACCGCGCACAGTGTATGAAATCGCCATGAATGGGGGCGGATACCAGGAAAAGGTGACTATGGTTCATAATTGGTGGATTCATGTCACGAGGGGTCTGCGGTAAATTGCAGTATTGATGAGGGGTTGGAGTAGTGACCTCATTGGAAGAAAGTTTGCTGAGTGTCCACAATCGATCATCAGTCAATAGTGTCAATCACTTTTACCACTGACCGTAATCATTTTGTGGTGATGATGTTCGTTTCAATCGGGGTAATCGTGTAATTGTGTGGCGGTCTTGGAAAACACGTCGGAAGTCGCCGAGTGATCAACTTGCCTGGCCATTGATCGACTATTGTTCACCTGTTACCGCATTTCCCATATTCCCAGGGCGGCATTCCTGGCCAAGTTCACGAGGGTACAACTGATCAAATCAGTATTCATGAGTGAAGAGCATGGGCATGGTAGGCGTGGAAAATAGGCCCTTGTCCGCCTCAGTATGATAATTTTACGTTTGTAGACTGCGCGGTATTGGGGGAACAATCCAGTATTTGCGATTTATGTGCACTTCCAATTACGAGTCAAAATCATTCTGCCACAAAGTAATACGGCATTTTACGATTTGCAAACGTCTATCAAATCGTTTTTATCAAGGATGTCTACAGCGGACTGCAATTCATTCTGGTATTTGAAGCCGGAGTCGGGAAGCTGCGCAACCTACATGTATCTAATGAGGGGAAATACCGAGAAACGGGAACACCGTGGCACTTAAATTGACACCAGCATTTTACGACATGCCACAAAGAAGATTCTCCGCTAAGTTGGTGTACAACTATCTGATCCAAAAAGATCAGGATTGAAAATAGACGGTCTTGGGAATACTGGATAGTTCCCCCAATACCGTTCAGTATACAAACCTATAATTATCATACTGAGGTAGCGGAGAAGGGCCTATTTTCCACGCCTTAGGTGTGATTTTTGGTATCGTGCAATTTTAGACCGAATTTTAACCACAAATGCACTGAAATGACTTGAGATGACTTGAGTATAAAATGTTACACACAAAAATGTCCTTAGAAAGGTTTTTTCGAGGGATCTGTTGGAGGAAAATCCACAGCACTACCTGGCGCACTGTATAAACTTGGAGTGAAGCGGGACGCGCCGTGTGTAACATAATAATAATAATACATTTAATAATACATTTATTAGCCAGTGTAAAAAATACATAGGAATTTCTCTTTGCCAAGTCGCCTGTCCACGACTAACGTACCATACACCATTCACAGTGGCTCTGACAAAGAACGCCTAGCGTCTAGTGATAGTATTTGAAAATTAATAGCAGATGGATAAAAGCTTAAATTAAAACGATTCGTCTTCCGGTTGATAGATCGGAAACGATTCCCAGAAGGTAAAAGTTCAAAAAGGTGGTTAGCCGGGTGGGTGACGTCCTTTCTGATGCTTCTAGTTTTCCTCATGACACGATTTCGGTAGGTGATTTCAAGCGAGTCCATCGGTCGACCGATGATAAAAGAGGCAGTTTTTATCACAGAGTTGATTTTGCAAATATCCTTCTTAGAGGCTGCCCGATACCATATTAGGATTGAATACGTGAGGATACTCTCAATTGTGCACTTGTAAAAATTGCATAAAACACTAGATTTGACATTAAAAGATTTAAGTCGCCTCAAAAAGTACAGCCGTTGCTGGGCTTTTTTGACGTTCTCATTAATGTGCGTGGACCAGTCCAGCTTTTCCGAAATGTGCGTGCCAAGGAATTTGAAAGTCGATACCCTCTCTACCTCGGTACCATTTATGGTGAGCGGCTCGATGACCGACTTCTTAGTCGTACGAAAGTCTATTACCATTTCTTTGGTTTTTGACACGTTGAGTTGAAGATTGTTGTCCGCGCACCAATTCTCCAAGTCTTTCACTTGGGTGCGATACGCCGTCTCATCATTCGATCTTATCAGTCCGCTAACAGTCGTGTCGTCGGCAAACTTGACGATCAGGGAGGTAGCTGGATTAGTAGCTGCGCAGTCATGCGTAAACAAACTATACAACAGAGGTGAGAGACAACACCCCTGAGGAGTCCCGTATTCAACACCACGGGGTCAGAAACCATGACGCTGCCATCTCCCCCCTTGACTTGAACAACCTGCTTACGTTCCAGAAGGAAATCTAGTATCCACCTGCACAGCGGTTCTGGTATAGAGTTCAGACTCCTCAGTTTATCGTACAGTTTCCGCGGAACTATGGTGTTGAACGCAGAACTATAGTCCACGAACAGCAGTCTGCAATAGGCGTTGTTGTCAACGCATTTTGCCTGCATTTTGGTTCCCGAAGCCACCGCTAGGGCTTAGCCGTCACCAGAGATTAGTGTAGCGACCATCAACCTCGGCCGAGCGTAACTAATCTCTGGGTACGAGATTGACTCTGAGCGGTATTGGGGGAACTATCCAGTATTTTCTCAATTTACTTTGATTTACAATGTTCCGAAAGAACTCCCAGACCATCATCACCGTGCATTATCAAAACACTCTTTATTGGCTGCTATATCATCATTGGAGAGACAAGAAAAGTAATAGTCCAACGAATTATCAACGATACTGATCCGATGTTCTTGGTTAATTAAGCGCAGTATGCAGATCAGGATTTCCAATAGATCTACTAGATAACGCGGCCAGCAAGCATTTACTACTCTTTGAATACTCGCCCCACGAAAAAATGGCTGAAGCATTTTTATATTCATTCTTTTATTACATTCATAAACATTTTACAGCCTGCAATATGTAAATCTATTTACATTTAATACCGTTTGTTTGATAAGGGCATGAAAAATACTTTTCAGTTCTCTATTTACATTGGTTTATATTATGACCTGCTTTATATATTATGTATATATATACCGGTATATTGTATGTATTATACAAGAACTTGAATACCTCGGACACTTCTTACGCGAGATGCTGATGCACAAAGTTTACAACCCGACTCATGTGTGGCACTCTTGTCGCTGGATATAAATATTTTGTATGCACGCCAATTGCAGAGTCGATCATTCAATCAGGAGTGTGATGCGAAGTAGGTGACAAATAATTCATTTGGCTACCAGACGCACGTTATGTCGTCGGTGTTCCGATCCGATGACACCAAGAAGAGGCGTAATTACCACCGACAGTCTTTTGTGAAATAAAGTAAACCTAGCCTAAGTCGACACTTTCGGGACCGAAGATTTTCTGTCGACGTAGAAATATGACGAGTAATGCTAAAGTCGTCATAATGACGACTTCCGAATTACTCGTCATTATGACGACTTGTACGTG
This sequence comes from Notospermus geniculatus, assembly GCA_002633025.1. Classification (NCBI taxonomy): domain Eukaryota; kingdom Metazoa; phylum Nemertea; class Pilidiophora; order Heteronemertea; family Lineidae; genus Notospermus; species Notospermus geniculatus. The sequence continues at coordinate 189,380 of NMRB01000904.1, read as the reverse complement.
TACATGTACGTACATGTACATGTAGGTATAAGTCGGCTTGTGCTTGTGGGGAATCCCCCTGGTGTACGACAGACAGATCTACATCAGCCCAACCAACACATGATGCGCTGGCGCATTCAACTGTGCAGTGCATCGCCTACGTGGCCAGACTCTTTCATTACCATTTTCCTGACGTCAGATGAGTTATGGCGCTGGAACAATCGTCTTCGACTCGGAAGCTTTCGGCAACCTTCGGGCAGCCATTGAAAGCACCTCGTCCGTATATAGCGGATTAAGTTCGACCACCATATGGTCGGTGATCAGGTCAGAAGTGATGCGGTTGTAGCATTGCGCAGACTAGAAATAGTTCCCTTATAATTTTTTATTTAATTGATGTTTGTTTGAACAAAATGAGTTATTTCGCAATAAATATTTATATAAAAACGTTCGAGTGGTTAAACTGTGCATTTTGCAACGATTTTTATTGAAAAATTCGTATGCATTAGGTGACTGTTTCTCCCTCCCCACCTCGATCACGAAACAACAGTGGCCGCCATTATACATGTAGCTTCACCACTTGAGAAGTTCAACGTGCTGTTATAGCGTGACTAACCCTTCATCAGGTGAGGTAACATGCTTCAACTCATTTTTCTATATACAGCAATATTCACAATGCCTAATTGGTGACTTAGATCATTCAAATAGATAGTTTGAACACTCTTGCCGAACCGATCTTCATCAAAGTAGTTCACGGAGCAATATGGCGCTGCCCGATATACGTCAGAGTTACGATGTTGGCACGAATCGTTCTCTGACGTTCAGATTGGGCGCTGGAATAGACACGCCCCCCCCCCCGCTTCTAGATGCCCAGCAGCTTCCGCAGATTACTTCTGGAGAGGACTCCCATTGTGATTTGGGTCACAAGACTTCTTTCTCTCCCCCCTAGGCTTAAAGCCTAGTTTATACTTCGACGCAAACCCTTCGGCGTCCGACGCACGACCAAATCTGGACGCCGACTTCGCGGAATTGATTCAGAGTCCAGCGTACTTTAACGACGGCGACCTGTTATGAAATGACTGATGTAATTACAGCTTCGCGATCGGACGCCGACCAAATCGCACGATGGGGTCGGCGTCGAACGCAAGATAGCGCGTCGGTCGCCGGCGATGGTCGTGCGTCGAAGTATAAAGTGGGCTTTAGGCGAGGTTTACTGTACTTTAGGATTGGTTCACGGCAAGACCAATCCCGGCGAAACAAGATCGAACATCTCTGATTGACCCAAAATAGGTGGTACAGGAAAGCATACAGTAGGTTACAAACGTCAGCAAAAGTGGCAACTTTTCATTCGTTATTACCAATTTGAATGAAATGTCATTATAAGCATACTGAATAGGCCCCTTCGCATGCGCAGCGATCCCTAAATATTGACACTGCTGTGCGATTGCACCACCCTTGATTCCCCTCAAATGTAGTGGCGATCGCATATGGATGGCGCTGCATTATTTGAAATGAAACTACATGTACTGTGCCCTACAACCCATTCTGAGAACATCAGGGGTTCTTAGCGCTGGCTCCCTTCGTCACCGCACACGAACGTTTGTGTGCGGTGACGAAGGGAGCCAGCGCTAAGAACCCCTCGGCCTGATGTTCTCAGGATGCTACAACCCGCCGTGCACTGTTTAAAGCCTCACAGTATTGAATTTTACGACATTTTCAAAGTGTTAGGAGAATGCAGGTAGAGGTCTCATGGCCTCGTGAAGGTCCCCAAAATGCTTGCCTCATACGTACTTCAAAGAATCAAGACTAAGGGCCGTATTCAAAAAGGGTGTTTAAGACTTTAGACGCGTGTAACTTCGTCAAGTGCATGGTGGAAGTGTGTGCATTTAGTGAAGTTACACGCGTCTAAGTCCTAATCGCGCGATGATCACCCTTTTTGAATACGGCCCCTAGTTTTCAGCACACGTTGAAAAAACTGCAGGCAGAGCTCTAATGTATTCAGATAGAGCATAGTACATTTTACACTACACTAACGTCGGAGGACGTAAGCACTTTCTGAATTCAATACAGTGAGGCTTTAATTTGAATAAATTGTGAATGTGAGCCTGCATTGAGGCTGAAGGGCTTATTGTCGTTCTGGGTACACATAACACGACCGTTTGAACGCGCGATGACCATATATGGCACACGTTGTGGTTAATTTGCGGTTTGAGGTCGAAAAACGCGAGCACTAAATTAGAAGTACACAAACAAGTATTCTCACCGCAGATTCAACCTTGATGAGGTAAGAAGTGACGCTAAAAAGTTACAGAAGCTTTTCTTGATCCGTCAAGAATAAACGGTGATTTTTGACTTTAACCTGTTTTCAATAGAAATTCATTCCTCTTTTGGCATTGTTCGCCCTTTATAATTTGTGTGAATGGGCGGGCGGTACGTTGTATTGTATTTCATTGTGTAGGCCTACTCGAAACGGGTGCCGATAATTAGAAATATTCGCAAACTGATTCTTCATGAAGCAATCGACTTTAGCTTAGTGAGAGATCCCTGTACACCACTACAGAACGATTTTTTAAGAGTCTTCTACTGTCCCAAAAATGGCATGAAACTTTGATATGGGCGTACACATGGATTTACGGCCTATTGTAAGTTCGTGCTAAATAGGTATAAAGAGGAAGGGCCTGGCGCCTTATTTCCAGTTGTTACCGCTTGGTGTCAGCAGCGCATGGGACCTCACAGCTCATTAAAATTGAGAATAAAATCGTCTTCAAACGGTCGTGATAAACTGTACACAGGTTCGATGTCGTCAAGTGAACTTGTACCCTGGGTCCACTTTCATGTTACAAACTGCACCCAGGTTCTGATTTAGAGACCTCAGGACGAGCTTATTCTCAAGATCTCGTCGGATACGTGAATTAGCGTAAGTTGGTTCCATGATCCTCCGCCAGGTGGTACTATTGCTATGACACATGATCAGGCACACCCATCATAGGCATGCACACTGTCACTGCTTGCAGCAGAGTCCCCAGCACTTTCTGTAAATTTACATATGGTATGATTCATGTTTTCCTGTATTGGTTGGACTCCATTGGACATCCCATTTACATTATGATGCCTTCTGAGAGCAGTATTAAAATATAATTTGGTCAGCCTCCAGTCAAGTGTCTGTTAACATTTATTTAAGTCTGTAATTTTACAGATCCGGTCCTGGGGACTCTGCTGCACAGATTTTCTGTAAAATCATCTGTTGCATGTATTTCTAACAGTGCACACACGACGCATGCACACATACGTGGGAATGACACGTTTTCTTATCCAGCTGGCGAGTTAAAAACAAAATTCTTTCAACTCCTCTTCTTTAAAGCCTCACAGTATTGAATTTTACGACATTTTCAAAGTGTTAGGAGAATGCAGGTAGAGGTCCATTCTTGTATGCACAATATCAAGTGACTTCACCAAGAACAACCTCGCCCCGAGGTCTCTAAATCAGAACCTGGGTACAGTTTGTAACAAGAAAGTGGACCCAGTGTACAATTTCACTTGACGACATCAAACCTAGGTAGACTTTATGTGTACCCAGGACGACAGTAACCCCTTCAGCTTTATTGAGCAGAATTGACGGGGAGGAAAATATCGCATATCGCTGGCTATCTCACTGGATGCTGCCACCTGTAAATCGGCCTTAACACTCGCATGATTTACGTTAGTTCTCATACTAATCGTCACTAGAGGAAGGATAAATGGTTCAAAAAGGAAATGGAAAAAATATCGCAAATGTCGGTACTGAGCCTACCGGTACTATGGCTACTGTCAATGAATCGGTAAAAATCTACAGCCGCAAAGAGACAGACATTGATGGCATTTTATGCCAGTCCTCTCATTTACATTGTTGTTTTATTGTTATGACTGTGGTACCAAAAACTAAACAATAAAAAATAAATATTATATTGGCTGTTCAGCATCTGAAACTCACACAAAATTTTAATACTGAAGCAAATACCTTGCAGCAATGATCGCTTACTTCATTTTACTGGTGATGAAATTGCCATGAATATGGTTCGTCTTAATGGTGTAGTCTCTTACATGTAGCTCTGATGAGTCGCGGAGTCGCCCGTTGGGATTTAAATATGCATGTACGTGAAATTCAACCAAGACTTGGTGTTTTATATGGTGATGACGATGACGATGATAAAATGATAAAATAATTGTGGAAAAATGACTGAATTATTTAGGAAATACACCCATGGTGATGCCGCGTCCCATGTTGAAATCATACGTCTTTGGTGATTGAAAAAAAGTGACTTCATGGTGATATTTTATAGGCCTACTTTCAAGGCTGAAAAAGGTTCAATCTTGAAGAATAAAAAGCTGAAGATGTCCCTCACGGGCCGCCGTATGTTGTATGTACGGGCCGCCGTAATGATTTATAACACAAAAGTATAGGCCTACTCAAAAGCAACGATTTTTTGTAGTAACGAAAATGGATGGCGACGTGAATGGCTGTACTGGTCATACAGCAGCACACCAGGCGATATCGAAAGCGATCTAGTCGCTTGCGATATCGCCTGCTGTTGACCTCGCCAGCGACCGCAGACTAGGCGATATCGGTTTGGGTATTAGCTGCGCTTCCATTACAGCTTTTAGATCCGGTCTTAATAGTGCCGGTGTCTATCCGCAACTAAAATAGAACCGGATATTTCACGGCTTGCGCTTCCACTACTGGATTTGAGGTTAGTAAGTTCGGCTACAGATGGCGACACGTGGAGTGAACCGCGTATTGTTGTATCGGGTGGGCCAAAAAAAAACGCATCGAACTTCAAATCTTGATTTCTCAACAACTGTTTATTATAATTCATAGAAATTTGGTACCGTATAAGGTAAAGATGTTTTGTTTCACGTGTAAAATTTTTGCATTGATACCTTTGGTATTAGCACCGTATTACTCATTTTAAAAATCATTGTAAAAATGTGTGATTCCGGAATCCAATAAATTATGAAAAATCCCGTCCCGAAATTCAAATTTCTATTTCTCAATAACTATTCATTATAACCCAATGAAAATTAACTCAATACTGTTCCGTGGCTATGCTTCTAAAATGTAAAAGTTTCAACACATTATCTTTGGTATTAAGATTGTGGTGCCAAATTTAAAAACCATAGTAATCATTCATCATATTTTAGGAGACAATGGTGAAACTTCCAAACGCTCGATTGCAATATGGCGTTATAGTAATGAGCGCCACAGGGTAGATATTAAAGTTATTGGTTTAAAATTTTTATATATTAGGGGCAATAACATGGAGGACTGTTAGGCAAAATTTCACTGAGTTGTAGTAAAGCTTTTATGAGAAATGAAAATTTAAAGTTTGGGAATTTTTCATCCACCCGTATTTCACCGGATTCCGGAATCGCATTTTTTTACAATGATTTTTAAATTGAGTGATACGGTGCTAATTCCAAAGGTATCNCCCCAGAAAATTTTGAATTCCAGATGCACTTAGATACGCTTTCCAAGCATCTGGGAGGGATGATTTCCTCATCTATTTGCTCATTTTTCGGAGTTATTGACCCATTTTTTGTTGGTCTTCCAAAAATGGGGAGGGGGGGGGGCTGTGGCCCCCTCGGCCCCCTCTGGATCCGCGCCTGACTGGGCATGCTCACATTCCCCGAAGCTCGGGGAAGAAATTTCCTCGGGGAAGCTTTCCGAACACGGCCCTAGTCTCGCACCGCCAGCCTCTGATCTCGCTCCGCTACGCTTGGATCAGAGTCTGGCCCCAGACGTATTCATTCTGGTTATGCTAAGCGTTCCAACATGTCACCACAGACGTGATTCAAACGCGCCATAAGTATTTCTTAGCGTACCGCAGTAAAAAACTGAAACAATGTCTGAAATTAGTCTTATCGCGCTTTATGACACATATTACTTACATTTTAATATTAAACTTCCTGTATTTTTATCATCGTTCCTGCGACATATATAGGAGCTGAATCGATGCTCTGACTTAACGAATAGCTCTGTGTACGAATTACATCCGGGTATGCATGCCCAGGATCGGGGTGCGGGTACCCGGATGTGATTACGAAAATACTTCGTCTGGGGCTGGTCCCTCCCCGGTGAGCACTACTGCCACCTGGAGGGGACAGCTGGAGCTGGTCTAGTATTATTCTGGTACTTTGAGCATGCGCAATGTGTCGCAAGCGATCTTCAGCCTCCTGTGTAGCCGAACATAGATCCGGACTTATTGCCATTCCACTAGAGAAAACACCATTGTTGATCCGCATCTAATTTAGATTCGGAGTATGATCGGCTATGCTATCCGAGCTTAATAGATCCGCACTTAATAGAACCGGACTTATTAAACACGGAAATTCTGTAATGGAAGCAGAATAAGAACGGACAAATACCGGCTTTTTTGTAGTGGAAGTGCAGCTATTGTTTGATAACGATTATCGCTGGTGAGAAACCGCCATTAGGGAGGTTTCGCAAATCTGACGAAAAACGAAGTACGAAATACGAAATTCAACTTCATCTCCAGGACCTAATGTATTTCTGGAGATGGTTGGTACCACAAATGTCCCTGCTGCCAGTGCGTCTTTTAGTATGTCATGTACATGTACGACCGAAAGAGTTATGGTGCATCTTGAATTTTCAAATTTCCACTTCGTATCTACGAAGTGGAAACGAAAGATAAAATTCAAAGTTTAAAATGCACTGTAACTCTATCGGTATTACGTCATACGCTAAAAGACGCTCTTGCAGCAGGCGATATTTGTGGTACCAACCATCTCCTGAAATACATTACGTCATGGAAATGAAGTCCAATTTCGCATTTCGTACTTCGTGTTTCGTCAGATTTGCGAAACCTCACTATTGCTGTCCAGCGCACACCTGCCGTCAAAGCCGATATTTCTCGCTTGCGATATCGCCTAGTGTGCTGGCTGTCTTTAGTCATCCTGAGAAACTCGGGTCATTTACATCTCTACCGCTCCAAGTGCGAGGGAAGGAGCATTTGCGCAGACCCAGATGTTTCAGGATGACAGATCATGAAATTCGTGCAAATGAGAATGAAATGGTCCATGACCATGTGCTCACCTGGGTGTATGTACCAGAAGAACGAACAACAGGTGTCAAGTCAATATGCTCCAGGGAAACATCATACCAGATTAGAACTTTCTTTGTGGCATTGGTCATATGTTATGAGCCGAAGTACATTTTTCAAGATGGACGACTGGCGGCCATATTTGAAGTGCAATAGAGCTAAAATTTGGCAAACCTATAGAGGGTTTCTACAAACATATTGGCACCAAGTTACAGCATTCTAGCTGCTGTTCTTCATGAGATATTGGTTAAAGTTCCATTTTCAAGATGACCGACTGGCCACCATATTTGAAGTCGAAAAGGGTCGAAATTTGATGTACCTATAGAGGGTACCTAAATACATACAATTTCAAGGTCAAAACAAGGGCAAAATTTTGAACTTCGACCTCTGTGACCTTGAAAAGTACGTCAAATCAAAAACCCGTTAGATATGTGACCTTATTAGATGTACCTATGATAAAAATTTGGAGATGATCCAGTCAGTAGTTCAGGAGTTATTGCACTTTTTGTGTATTCGGTTTTGGCCACCTAATGGCCAAGCCAAGAATTGAATCAAACGGAAACTTGGTGTCATAGGTCATCTGACCTAGGGGTATACATGTACAAGTTTCAGGTCAATAGTCCCAGCGGTTTCGAAACGTGCCCTGCTAACGGACAGCGACGACGACGGACCCTGCACCACTGTATAAGACCTCACCAGGTGAGCTAAAAATCGATCTCGCATTATGAGTTTTGGACATCACGATGTGATGAAAACGAGAAAGACACGAGTTGGCTTTTGATGACGTCAGAGATAAGCGTATAATAAGCGACAATATATTCTTGGCGTTAGTGATAAAGATAAGCCGAAAAGATATGTCGAAAAATGTGATGCCGAGCTGAAATTAATAACGGTCGGCGCAACATCGAACTTTAGCTCTTCGTATTTCAATAACCATAAAAGAGAATTTTATGAAATTTCACCTACATGTAAATGGAAACAATGATTTTTGGTGTGCATGGTAGAAATTTCGGCGTTTGTACTTAAAGGGTTGATCTGCCAGGACAAAAACAATATTGCAATTCCGCAATTCAAAGGTGCAGTGACTAGTGACACTTGCAATTTTCGGTCCCAGATACTATTTTCGCTCTGGCAGACTAGCCTTTTAAGGTATAAAACTGAAATTTGCACCCGCAACACAGAACAACCTTCCTTTATTCAGTTAAAATTTCAGAAAACTTCATTTGATGGCTTTGTAAATATGGAGTGTTATGATGTTCGATGCAGTACTTTTTGCAGCACCCGATATTTATTTCAGTCCAGTGTGACAGGAATTTTTGGGACTTGAAGATTTGTTTTTTTTTCATGATTCAAAACTATTCGGCAATTAAGGCTGAAATTTTTGCAGAAGATGGTTAATATCCACATTATTGCATGTCTAAAATATCAGGATCCCTTCTCGCATAGTGCCAAATATAATTTATTGAAGATTCCTTGGGGGGTCATTTTTTTGGGCAGTCTTTGACATAAGCTTATCTCCACCTGATACCTTGAATATTTCAAATTACTACTGGGCCAATTTTAAAACGGTTTGTTCCACATGAAAGTATATCTTGTTGGTCATATTTCTGCATCAAAATTTTGGATATTTGGAAATATCGTTATTATGTATTGCTCATCAGGAAAAAAACTAAAAATCAATTTTTTATTACGTAATTTTTAATGTGATTTTTGTTGCAGTTTTGATAGAGCGGAACTTTATAAGGATTTTGGACTTTGTCTCATCAAGATATGTATAAGGATTTGGGGCTTTGTTTCATTAAGATATGTTGAGTGGTTGCTGAGATATTTGAGATTATCAAAAATTTTGATAATTTGATATTTCCGTGCTTTTCAGGAAATTTTGATGCCATTTGATAAAGCTAACCTCAAAATATTGGTTTACAAAATTTTGCAACTTTTTGCGTTATTTGGGCAGTAATATTGCATATTATTCAAAATATCAAAATGTTGATATTTTGAAAAACATGCTTAACCTCTAACCAGTTTACGCTAAAAGTTCCAAAACTTCATACTACTACATGTATGTTTTGAGGTGAGCTCTGTCTACTGATATCAAAATTTTGTGAAAAATTGGACATTTTCAAATTATCACAATTTTGATATGTCAGCAACCACTCAACAGATTTTGATGAAACAAAGCTCAAAGTCTTTAGAAGGTTCCACTCTGTCAAAGCTGCAAGAAAAAATTTAATAAAAAAATTACATAATAAAAATGTTGATTTTTAGTGTTTTTTCCTGATGAGCTACATGTACATGTATTACATAATAACGATATTTCCAAATATCCAAAATTTTGATGCAGAAATACATGACCAACAAGCACAGCATTGAACGTCCCCCGTCGCCCCGGGTGCAAGTCCGACGGTCATGTATTTTGAAGATTCCGTTCAGTATTAATGGCACAATCACAGTTTATGTGATGCGGTTTTTGGCCCCCTGGTGGCAAAGTTGAAAATCAGATTTGGTCGATTCTTTGACGCGACACACCGTTGACCCATGATACATCCCTCCACCAAATATCAACCCAAAATTTTCAGTCGTTCCGAAGTTACAGAGCGGAAGGGAACTTTTGTGGATTTTACAAAGTGACCCCTACAGGGCTGAAAAATGAATTTAATTGAAAACCCGCAGAATATACATGTATTATGAACCCTTGCTAGATGAGCCTACCATAAAAATTTTGTGAAATTCCGTTCAGTATAAAAGGCGTAATCACAGTTTTTGTGTTTTGGCTTTTGGCCCCCTGGTGGCAAAGTGGAGAATCAGATTTGGCCGATTCTTTCACGCGGCACACCGTTGGCCCATGGTACATCCCCCATCAAATATCAACCCAAAATTTTCAGTCGTTCAGAAGTTACAGAGCGGAAGGGAACTTATGTGGCTGAAAAATGAATTAAATTGATAACCCGTACGATATATTATGTACCCTTGCTAGATGAGCCTACCACAAAAATTTCGTGAAATTCCATTCAGTATTAAAGGCGTAATCGCAGTTTTTATGTTTTGGCTTTCGGCCCCCTGGTGGCAAAGTGGAGAATCGGATTTGGCCGATTCTTTCACGCGACACACCGTTGGCCCATTGTACATCCCCCCATCAAATATCAACCCAAACTTTTCAGTCGTTCAGAAGTTACAGAGCGGAAGGGAACTTATGTGGTTTTTACAAAGCGCCCCCTACAGGGCTGAAAAATGAATTAAATTAAAAACCCGTAAGATATGTTGTGCACCCTTGCTAGATGAGGCTAGCATAAAAATTTCGAAGTGGGGCGATTTTTTTTTCGCCGCTTTTCCTGTCTTTTTCTTTTCCTGTCTTTTTTCTTCCGGCTTTTTGTTTACTGAAAGTACTCGGAATCCACCGAACGGCCCAGGGAAAAAATTAGCGGACGGGACGTAGTCCTTGTTAGGCAATTTTAGTGGGCAATTTTCAGGGTGTTTGTGTCATCCAGGAAAATTAGGAAATTAGAATGAATAATCTACTTGGCAAACATGTTTGCTAGAAACCCGGCCGCAGAAAAAAAAGACGTGGAGGGGGGACTGCGAAACAAAGTGATTTTCAGAAGGCCCTGGCGATGACGAGGAGCAAGATTTTATCAAGTTCGTTGCCTGCCGAGCTCACGCCTTTCGTCAAGCACATAAGCTTCCGCCGTCATACAGTATGACAGATTAGGTCCAGATGACCCTAATCAGGGCTAGGCCTAATTACTGCGTGGTGTGCACAATGAAAAGACCTATACGACCCTAACCCAAATTAGGGTTATGATTCGACAATAGGCTACCTGCCCTTTCCGTCAAGTGTAATTACAGAGGTGGTGACAAAATGTTTGAAGAGTGGTACCCTGGGCAGATTACATGTAGGTCAAAAACATCTCGCCATGCACATAAGGGCACTTGCCCATTAAAAAACGCCGATCTATTGAGCTAAAAATGAACAGGTTTGTGTCTTTACCAAAAGGAGAAATTGGATTTGGTAACCCCCCACGCGAGCAATGAAGCACCACCATGCTGTTTAGAATCACAGCTTTCTATCCAAGACAATTCCCGTCCTTATTTCTACAGCGAAAGTAGGCGGAGTCTGTTATTATACAGTAGGCGGAGTCTGCTGTGCACATAAGAAAATCCGTACGTACTGGACGCACTGCAGCTGTGCCTCCAAGCGCTATAACCTGCCTTGCATACACAGCTGCTGTGTAAATAAACCCGGCCTAAAAATTTCGTGAAATTCCATTAAAGGCGTAATCGCAGTTTTTGTGGTTTGGCTTTCGGCCCCTGGTGGCAAAGTGGAGAATCGGATTTGGCCGATTCTTTCATGCGACACACCTTTGGCCCGTGATACATCCCTCCACCAAATGAATCCAAAATCTTCAGTCGTTCTTAAGTTATAGAGCGGAAGGGACTAGTAGCGGCGAGCGCCGAGCGGCAGAGGCGCACGGACGGCCGGTATTTTCAAGCCCCCCTCCGAGGGCTCTGGGGGACAACAAGATATACTTTCATGTGGAACAAACCGTGTTAAAATTGGCCTAGTAGTATTTGAAATATTCAAGGTATCAGGCGGAGATAAACTTATGTCAACGACTGTACATGTAACAGTTTCTCCTCAGACTAGGACAGAGTGTGACGTAAAGGAAAGCGGTGATGTTGAGTCATCATGGTTTGTCATGAAGGTAGGCGATGAATATGTAATATCGTACCTCCATTCTACGTTGTGAGATACTTTTTCGATGTTTCACTTCTGACGAGACGAAAAGTATCTCTACTGTATGAAGAATACCGCCATCTTGGATAGACATTCATCCGCGTTAGGAGCACTACTTAATACGTACTGCGCATGCGTAGCAGCAACATAATATCATACTTTTCTTGATCTTATGAACGCATAAATCTATAGTTTTAAGTAATTCATATATACAATGATGAATTTTCAAAAAATATGCGTATATCATGTAATTCTAGACACCATCACCTGGGCACTATCCGGCGGACGAATGGGTTAGTAAATCGCCGGAACTGAGGACCCACTTCCGTTTCAAGATGGCGCGTATTGTTATACAGCCGAGTCGGACTCCCGACAAATCCCGAAGTACCCGAAGGAGGCCGAACGAGGCCGAGCCGAATG
>NMRB01000904.1:151222-172135 GCA_002633025.1 Notospermus geniculatus | reverse complement strand
ATCCACTGTGCTTACTGTTGTGGGTACCCCCCCCCCTCCCGTAAAAGCGCCAGTCAAGTCCCCCTCCCCCCCCCCCCCATGTCATGGTTCTGATGTGTGGTGATTGTCGTCTTTTGATGTGGAGAATGTGTAGTGACCTGCCAACAACTGTAAAAAGCCACAAAAACACAAGTTGCAAATGGTGATTTCTGTTGCCTGTCATAACCATTTTGCTGCTACATGTATTTGCTGTTATTGACGATTGTCGCGTGGAAACATACGGGAGAATCCAACTTACCTCGACGTGAGTCCATGTCATAAAAATTCTGTAAGTTCTAATAATACCGTAATATTGTAGGGGTAGCATAATGGTAAATGGAACAGCTTGTATTATACCTAAGCTGTTCCATCTACCATTATGCTACCCCAACTACATGTATATTACGATATTATTAGAACTTACAAAATTTTTATGACCTGGCCTCGCGTCGAGGTAAGTTGGATTCTCCCGCACGTGTATGTCGCAAATGTGTTTTTGACATCAAACTGTCTACCAATGTGTGGTGAATAGATTTTGTAGAATGTCTCCAGAATGACCTTTGTCGAACAGCCACTTTTGTAGCAGCTGATTTCGACTTTTGTAGAGTAGCGTATGAAGGCCTGATCGGCAATAACTCAAAACTGTGGCCTGCAACAGTTTCCGAATATTAAATATTCTTTTATTTTTGTGCAGTTGTCAGTCGTCACATCGCCCGCGGAGTCTGGCGACAAGAGCAGGCAACAGGTTTTGACCAATCAGCATGTACTCTCGAATAACACTACTGTCAAAATTAAATTGGCGATGTTGGCGCGCGTGCATGCGGGGACGGGAAAACTGTTACCACTCGTCTCCAGGCGGTAAAATTAGCGTGTTGTGGCCTCGTGTGCGGTAGGCATCACATCTCGTTTTGAACAGGTTCAGGCTTTGCGGATCCCAGCTGACTAAACTCAAAAAAATTGCCGTTGTAACGATTTTTATACTACATGTACACTCAAACAAAAGATAACTTCCAAGTTGTGACGAGTACAGTATTTGGAATTCTATGATGGATGACAATTTGAGAATAAGAATTCCGAACGTATGGGAATGACGTCACTCTTTCACAAGATTAAAATCAAGTGGAATGGTTGTTTACCAATTTATGCAGACTGATCAAAGTGTCGCCTAATAGGGTGCACCCGCACCCGCACCCTGCACCTGTTATCTCAAGTTGTACAAATGTACCAATAAGGAAGATATATCGGGTGGCTCCCCCAAAATGACCCCCCCCCCCAAAGTAATCTTCATCAAATTCAACACCATGCAAGGTGGAGTCCTGATATTTTAGACATGCAACAATAGGGATATTAACCATCTAATGTAAAAAATTCAGCCGTAAATATCTAATAGTTTTGAAATGACGAAAGAATTAAAATTTCATATCGAAAAATTTGATGCCGGGCTGAAATAAATCACGGGCGGAGCAACATCGAACTTTAGCACTGCATATTTCAATAACTACCAAACAGAATTTTCTGAAATTTCACCCAAAAGGAAATAAAGGATTTTTAGAGTGCATACAAAAATTTTGATGTTTGTACATGTACTTAAAGGGTCGATCTGCCAGAGTGAAAACAGTATTGCACTTCCGCAATCCGTAGGGGCGGTGACCGGTGACACGTGCAATTTTTGGTCCCATATTCTATTTTCGCTCTGGCAGACTAGCCCTTTAAGGTATGAAACTGAATTTTGTACCAGCAATGCAGAAAATCCTACTCTTTAAGCAGTTGGAATTTCAGAAAATTCCATTGGATGGCTTTGTGAATATCAATTTTATAATGTTCGATGCAGTACTTTTTGTATCACGCAATATTGATTTCAGTCCAGTGTAACAGTAAAGAATATCCCCCTGTAAAAAGTGTCCGCTTCTATTGTTCAATGACGGATTAAGGTGCATGGTTATAGAAACTAATCACCAGAGATTAGAATGTAACAATAGGATCTTTTGTTCCTGGGACAGTTTTCCTGGGGACATTCTTTCCTTTCACACCTGCATCAATTTTTTGACTTGAAGATTTGATTTTTTCGTCATGTCAAAACCATTCGACAATTAGGGCTGAAATTTTTAAATAAGATAGCTAATATCCATATTATTGCATGTCTAAAATAGCAAGATCCCTGCTTGCATATATATAGTACTGAATTTATTAAAGATTCCTTGGGGGGGGGGTCATTTTTTGGGCCACCCGATAAATCCACTTAATGAAATCAGCTTTTTGAAGAAAAAAATTGCGGCTGTTTGACTAGAAAGTTACAGGGAAAACAAGGCAATGAATAAAATTCTACATTGGAATTCTCTGTTTATTCCGAAGTCCCACCGTCAGCATTTCGTCTCAGTGTAATTTATGGGCAAAGATAAGTTCGTCCGCCTTGAACTTGTCGACGGTGCTGGTGTATCGTTCCGCGGCTTTGGAGCAAAATACTTCAGCGGTACTCCCGTGCTCTGTGACGATACGCCAGCACGAGAGTTTCGAAGCTCTTGTTCAATCTGTTGCACGGGTTTGGATTCGAGTTTCGATAGCTTTCGTAGCAGTTCTTCCTTGTCTCTAAGCGCGCGTGCCAACTCCTCTCTCATACTCATCATGTCGTCCTCAAAACTCTTCAGCCGCCGATCAATATTATCGTCGACGAACCTCAGCTGTGTGGTAATCCGGTTCTCAATGTCCGTCTGTACGGCGATGTTGTGGGTATTTAGCACTTTTGGCCGGAGGTTGTTCGGCTTATGCACGTTGTACGAGACAGCGAGAAGAGGACGATGGGAGAGGGGGTCAGAACGAGCGTTTGAGGCACTTAGCAATCTAGATATGTCCCATGGGCTTTCTCGACTTGGCTTCCGGCTGTAATGAGATGAATAAATTAAATTAATTAAGCAGTTACTGCCGTTGTCCGTCGTGTAGTTCCTTCTGGAGATACTACACCCTCGGACTGTACTTGCACGCCCATCATTCAGACAGTCCTGTCGTCAGGTTGTGTCTTTTAATAGAGAGAACCAACTGTTCGCCTGAATTTACCCTTTTGGCTCTAAAGCCCAGTTCACACTGCCACGATTCCGACCACGATGCCTCTACGAAATGCTTTCGTGGTGTTCCTATAGGCTTCGTGATGCCTTCCGACAGACTTCTTGTTTTTCGTGATAATCCGCACCCATTGTAACACTAAGGCCACGATCCCTCTACGAAAATATTTCAGAGGATTCGTAGAGGCATCGTGGTCGGAATCGTGGCAGTGTGAACTGGGCTTAAAAGGGTAAATACACGCGATTTTCGAGCGGTAGACGCTCAAAATCATTGTTAGTTTCCGCCGCGTTGGTCGTGGGCAAAGGAGGCGCTAAGAATCCATTCACACAATTTCCGAGCGGTGCGATGCCGCATCCTTTGTCCGTGACCAACGCCGCGGAAACAAACAATGGTTGCCGCATCGCACCGCTAGAAATTCGCGTGAATGGATTCTTAACCTTTCTTATCCTCTGAGGGTAGGAAAACGCCGGCCATTTTGCAAAGAAACAACTTTTCTTTAAGTAAAATCCCTTGGGTTTTTCAGTTCAAGTCGCGTTGCTTTTGAGGTCTTCAGCCTCAATGGGATACATGTACCTCGAAGCACCAAAGCAACGTCGGCGATGACAACACGAAAATGGTAAGGGCGTTTCGCACAACGGCGAAAAGGAATAACCTCTTATTTCGTGCGCGGTTACATGTATACGTGTAGGGATCGAGTGCTGAGAGACTGTATATCCTCGAGATGACAGTCATTACTGACGTTGCATTATACCTACCGTTCTGCAAGCGGTTTGAGGAAGGGATTCTTGTTTCTTATCTGATACTTGTGCCGTGAGCCCGTCAGTCTCTCCGTGTACGTTATTTTGTCCTCGTATGGTTCTGCCACAACTGCACGATACAAACGCTGAAAAAAATGTATACATGTAATTGCTACTTTTCTGCCGTGTGAGGCGTACTAGATGATCATGTTATGAGGACAGTCACATCCTGTTTCACATTTGACAATGCCGCCAGGTCAGGATGGGGTATTGTCTAAGGCGGAATTGTGAGAGAATTGTCCTGGACGGGACGAGGGAGTTAGGAGGGAATTGTCCTGGGGGTTGTTGGACAGGTCGAGGGAATTAGGAGAGAACAGTTGTATTATCCTGGGAATTGTCTGCGTGGAATTGTCCTGGCCAGGACGAGGGAATTAGGAGGGAAATTTTCTGGGGAATTGTGGACTGGGAAATATTCCTGGACAGGACAAGGGAATTATGAGGGGATTGTCCTGGGGATTTGTAGACGGGGGAATTGTCTGGACAGGACGGGGGAATTAGGAGGCAACTGTTTTAGACGCGTTTGAGAAAGAGACAAGGAAAGAACGACCTTTGAAGCAATCCGTGTTTTTAAAACTACAACATAATATCTACGTTACTACATTCCCCGGGTACACCCTTAGTCAAAAATAAATGCCCAGCTAATTTTCCGGCATATCTCCATGAACATTTTTCATACCCACGTTTTCTTTTCATACACATAATCTAAGGCCACTAGGACACCTTTTAAGACCATAAAACCTGAAATCATTAAACAACTGTATTTTTGGCAAAAGTTAGAAATTTGGCCAAAATATCATGTTTTTTTTTAGTACTCACTTGTTCGGGTTGAAACTGGCACTGTTTTGAAGGCAATCTGTTTCTGGACACATGAAATTTTCATGGAGATATGCTGGAAAATTAGCTGGGCATTTATTTTTGACTAAGGGTGTACATACCTGACTGTAGGGCAATATCCAGCGCCTATTTCGTTTCGTCCTAAGGCAGGGTACACAACATTTAAAGACGATTATTTCCATCAGCAGTGTAAAACATCCCAGACCAATACCAACGCCGAATAAAAGGAAGACCCCGGCGAAAGTAGCTGCATTTAGCTTAATTGACTGAAATGAAAATTAGCCGACATGAAACGTTAAATTCATGACAGGTACATGTACATGTACAGTACATGTTCATATACATGTTCATGTGTAGACTTCAATTACCAGAGGGTCACAACTGTTAGAACACAATACATGTAGGTCTTTGGAATGATCGCTCTCCAGTCGCCTGGCAATTCTCCGCAATCTAATTGGCTACTCGGACCATTATGACGACGATACTAATTTGCATATGATTAGGTTTTTACCATATGTTCAGTAATTAAGGGCGAACGTTTCTAGAAGTAATTACGCCGTGTGCTTTGTTTCTGGTCGGCTGTTGTGAAAGTGCAGTCTTAAATCTACATAATAACGTGAGCAGTTTGTGAGTTCATGTACATTGTAACGTGTGACGAATGAATGACAAATTTGCTCGGACAACACAAATTTCGGCCTTGCCAGAGGGTATTTCCCCGATCTTCTAACAATAAGACAAACTTGTTTGCGAATAACTCTCCGTTGTTACATGGTTATGATCGAATTGAACCAGTCAGGAGGACACTACCTGACTACAGGCTGCGGGAAGTTCTAACAATTCGTTCCCAAGTTGAATTTTTTGGGTGGTTTTCGGCGTCCATGCACTATTTTTAGACCGAAATCCCTATTTTCTTGAAGCTGCCGATAGAGGACGCGGTGGTGTGAATTCTCGTTCTAACAGTCGTGGGGTAGCTTTCGAGTGATTGCCACATATCAGATGGCGCCCCTGTGGCATTTGAAAAAGAAGTGCTGCCACCAGTAGGCCCCTAAGTGGCGACATTACCCGCGCAACCTCACAATGCTAGATCCCTCCTATAAATGGGTGGCTTATTTCCCCCATTTGATATCAATAAAGGAATTCAATAACTGCAGCCAACTGCATGTGGCTGTATTAATTCTTTGTGTAGCCGTTTGAAAGCTTGATATTTCCTCTTTCTTCGTCATCTTTGAACACCCAGCGCCTCATTAGGAAGGATGTGACCACACATGATAGATATCGACAAATTCTATTGATTCGAGTTCACTGTGCTGTTAATAGAGGTTTTTCGCAAAGCCCCAGAAACTCCAACGCGGACGCTCATCTCACTGTCGATGCCACGAAGTGGCAGCTGGCGTGGTGACCCGGATGTAGTTGATCAGAATGAGGTCACCGGCCGGGAGCCAATAGGTGGGCAGGGAATAGCCGCAAGTACTCACCAGGTGAAGACACGTTCGCGGGTATTCACGGTGACACCGCGAACACAGGTTATTCGCGGTGGGTCACCGCGAATAACCTGTGTTCGCGGTCCGGGGTCCATCGGCGATGCATTCTCGGGTAGTGTAGACTAGGCTTAAGATACGGTCATTAAGATTTGGAACCGATTTGTCGAGCTTCGTTTTCAGTGCGTGCACACTTTCGGCGCGGTGCAGCACAGAAGGTCAGCACATGTTTGTTTTCCGGAAATGTATGACCACCGCACCGCATCGCCGCAGCGCCAGTGTCACATGGGACACCACTTATCGATATCTCACCCTACTGCACTGCGCCGCAAGGCACTCATTATTACCACAAGCCAATTCAACAGTTACCTGCATAGTTGATTCTGTGCTGTAGCCGACCATCCTCTGCGTCCACAACTTGTACAAACCCTCCAAGAACCCCTCCGTCTCGTAACTCGCGATAAGCAACGAGACCTCCTCCGTAAAGATGGAATTTTTTGGCAAACCGATGCCGTACATTTGATGACCGAAGTCCTGTCCGACACCTCTCAGGTTATACGAATGCATAGTTTTCATGTAATAGTCGGCAATTACGCTCTCTAGTATCAGCAGGTCAACTTTGCTGTCCCTGCAGAAGATAAACAAGTTGTATTAAATTATAGACTAATTTCGCTTGAAGCCGTGTACTACACTCTAAAAACTAAAGAGTTAAAGTAACTCCTAAAGAGTTAAAGTAACACCTAAAGAGCCTGTACAGTGAGTGCTCTTTAAAGAGCACTCACTGTACAGGCTCTTTAGGTGTTACTTTAACTCTTTAGGAGTTACTTTAACTCTTTAGTTTTTAGAGTGTACAGTCAATGGGTGATATGAATAAAAATAAGTAATAACTTGTACTGCAGTTTTTGAAGTATAATGACCACTGATATACTTATTTTGTCCTCTAATTACTGTAAGTAATTACTGTAAGTAATTACTTGTACCTACTACTAATAAGTATTAGTTAATACTCGTGCAGTAGTTACTCCAAAAACTGTAAATACTGCCGAGGATATGAATAATCAGCAGTTATTAATTTCAGTACGGTGAACCCAGGATCAAGACTAGTAAAAACTAGTAGGGGAGAAGCGATTACTTTGCAGTAAAATCAACTGTTTATTCATATGAATTCAAGTGTTCAGTTCTACTAGGAGTAAAAGCTTAGAACTAGTTACTTTTACTTCTAGTAACTACACTGTACTGTACTGTACTGTACTAGCCAGTAGATACTGATTTTTAGCTCACCGTGGTGAGCTTATACAATGGTTGTGCGTCCGTCGTCCGTCGTCGTCCGGCGTCGTCCGTCATCGTCCGTCGTTAGCCGTTAGCAGGGCACGTTTCGTAACCGCTGGAGCTATTGATCTGAAACTTGGTAAATATATACCCCTAGGTCAGACGACCCACGACACCAAGTTTCTACTAGGAGTAAAAGCTTAGAACTAGTTACTTTTACTTCTAGTAACTACTAGCCAGTAGATACTGATTTTTATTCATATCACCCATTGACTTTAGTTTATCTAAACCTGATACTTTGAATATTTCAAATACTTCTGGACCAAATTTAACACGGTTTGTTCCATATGAAAGTACATCTTGTTGGTCATATTTCTACTATCAAAATTTTGGAAATTTGGAAATATCGTAATCATGTAATAGCTCATCAGAAAAAAAATCATAAAAATTGACATTTTTATTATGTAATTTTTTTGACACTTTTGTTGCAGTTTTGATAGAGCGGAACCTTCTGAGGGTCATGGACCTTGTTTCATCAAAATCTGTTGAGTGGTTGCTGAGATATTTGAGATTATCCAAATTACGATAATTTGACATTTTTCAATTTTTCACAAAATTTTGATATCAGTAGTCAGAGCTCACCTAAAAACCAAGAAGTAGGAAGTTTTGAAACGTTTTATAGCCGAAACTGGTTAGACGTTTTTCAAAATATCAAGATTTTGAAACTTTGAAAAATATGCAACATTTTTGCGCAGTTAAGGCAAAGAGTTCCAGAATTTGGTAAATCCATATTGTGAGGTTAGCGTTACCTAATGGCATCACATTTTCGTAAAAAACACGAAAATCTTAAATTATCAAAATTTTGATAATCCGAAATAGCGCAGCAACCACTCAACATTATTTTGATGAAACAAAGCCCAAAATCCTTATACCCGCCGCACACGAGTGCAATCTCCAACTATGGAGATTTTTGCCTCCTACGTGTTTTTACCTCCTTTTTTGCCTCCAAAGCAGATCAAACATGTTTGATCGGAGGAGACAAAAATCTCCTATGGAGGCAAGTTGTCATCGTGTGCGGTGGTTGGAGGCGGAGGCGAGACGGATGCAAAACATCTGACCAATCAAGAGACGTGGTGACGTCATTTTATAACGTCATGATGACATTGTTATATTAATGACGTCAAACATGTTTCCATTCTTCCCGGATTTTTTCGGTGACGAATGACGTCACCATGGTCACGCCGCATCTACAGGAGACAAATTTGCGCTCGTCTGAGGCGGCTGACGCACCGTGTGCGGTGACAGGATGCTGAGACAAAAATCTCCTTTGGAGGCAACGTCGGAGACAAAATTGCACTCGTGTGCGGCAGGTATTAGAGAGTTCCACTCCAGCACAACTGCATCAAAAATGACAAAAATATTACATAATAAAAAGTTTGATTTGTAGTGTTTTTTTCTGATCAGCTATTACATATTTACGATATTTTCAAAATTTCAAACTTATGATGCAGAAATATGACCAATAAGATACATTTTCCTGTGGAACAAAATTGGCCCAGTAGTATTTGAAATATCCAAAGTATCATTTTTGTGTAGATAAACTAAAGTCCAGTGACTGTACATGTACGTACATGTACATACATACAATTATGTGTACATACAGTAAGCTCGAGTTTAAACCACCGGTTCATTATGTTTTTAAGCACACCCACAATCCGAAATGGGAGTGAATAAAAACATAACAAGTGTTATGCTGAATGGCTGGAATGAGGCCAAAAACAGAAGTAGATCAGACAAGGGTCAGTTTCACCCTAGGCCTTATAACCAACTATTCATTCCAGCACGGGGGTGTGATTGGACTAGCGATTCCAGCCATTCAGCATAATACTTGTTACCTTTTATTCACTCCCATTTCGGATTGTGGGTGTGCTTATGAACATAACGAACCGGTGGTTTAAACTCGAGCTTACTGTATATACTCTCTTTTACACATTAAGAGGTCAGTCCTGAAAACTACCCACGGTGTACATGAATTATGATTGACAGGTCATGTGGATAAATTCCGTTCTTCTATTGGCCATGACTGTGGTAGGAACTTTCTGAGGTGTGAAGTGTACATCAAGTGTCATTTTCAGGCTCAGTTTCCTGGTTCACAGGGGGAACGATCATAACATGAAATGCTTGTCTGGTATTAGGAAAACGAACCTGAAAATGACATGCATTTGGCTTTCAAAAAACATCAACAACCCCTCGTAACAGTGTATGGTCTGTTGGCTTTGGATTTGTGAGGGGAATCGCATTTCTGCACACCTCAAGAAGTTAAGAGCACTCCTACCACAGTCATGGCCAATAGAAGAACGGAATTTACCCACATGACCTGTCAATCATAATTCATGTACACCGTGGGTAGTTTCCAGGACTGACCTCTTAATGTGTAAAAGAGAGTATGTACAATAAATGTAGAAATCAGGCTAAAAGCCATGACGTTACATTGAAAATACTGATGTAACGTTTTTGAATGTTTTACACCTGTGATGTTCCCTACTATTGTCTGAAGAACTAAGCTGCGACTTGACAATAGAGGACACGCAGATAAACGTGTCGATCTATCTGCAAGCGTTTCCAAATCATGGGGAAACACTGACATACGGAAATACTGAAAGATGTTACATCGGGTTTGTTTGTAAACAAATGGTTTGTTTATTTCAGTGGTCATTTCAAGAACATTGTGAGTTTTTTGGGCAACAAGCCGTCAAGAGAATTCGATTACCACATCCGAAATACGATGCAGGGGTACTTGGGCTTCGTTGGAGCGAGAGACGTTTGGAAACAAACCATTCGTTTTAGAATCAAACGAGCTTTAAAGCCGAATTGCATGAAACCATGGCAGTTCAGCTTTAAGGTCGCACGTGCGCGTTTGCATTTCGTGTGTACGATGCGTAAAACATTTTAAATGTAATCATCCCGACAGTTTCCCAACAGACCAAACCCCGGCCGCCGAGCATGCTTGAATTTCTGGATATTGCACGACAGCGATTTAAAGCGAATCGAAAGCGAAAAAATTTGATTTAGAAATAGAATTTGAAAGGGGACGAATTTTCGGGAAAAATGTAAACAAACTTCTCCAGAATGTCAACAAAAGAAATTTTCGTGCATTCTGATTGGCTGAATTTTCTGTTTACAAACACCATCCAAATGTAAACAAAATCCGCTTTCGATTCGCTTTAAGATGCTGCTGGTAAAATTGATCGATAGACTAGAGAGAAGTGAGATTCAACGATGTCGGTTATATGCGCGCCGGTCACCAATCCACGTCAGCCTCGTTCCCAGTCATCGCGCACCTGCGCATCTCACAGGGTGGGATTCTTCGTCTGCTGTCCGTAGCGGAGAGCACCTATCCAAATATCCCGAGATCTCGCAGTTGAGTGAGAGGGTGACTGGGAACCAGGCTGCATCCACCTAGTGATCGCGCTCTCCGTTGCTTAACTTCTAGCGCTGAGGCCAACGCGCTAATCACTACATAGCCCAGAAAGGAAATCCTCCATGACCGGCGGGTTAAGCCGTGCGATGCGTAAAAGCACAAGGGGTTCAATGCACCATCTCCCCCTTCGGACAGAGATCACTCGTCCTCGAGTCACTTTAGTGCCACCCTGCGTCAGTGCCGAGCTACACTCTCCAGATTCGACTGAGAAGGTCTGCCAGAAACGCGTGCCGGTCACACATCCGCGTAGTGACCGCGCTCTCCGTTGCTGAACTTCTAGCGTATACCACTAGGCCATAAAGGAAATCCTCCATGGCTGGCGGGTCAAGCCGTGCCATATAAGCTGTACTTCTACCTATCCCAAACCCACCAAAACCCCGGTTTTTTGCGTGTACACCTATTTTTTGCCATGTCTAATAGATCCGTGTTTGAAAACCCCGTGCCTATTAGACCCGCCGAGCTCGCCGGGGCTAATTCAGACACGGGGGTCACCGGGGCTTTTTAGATTGGTGTAAGCGCAATAAGCTCGGCAATTACTAGTTATAAACCCGGCGACAGATGGCGCGGTAAGTGTGTTGCGTATTGCGCATGCGCTACAAGCCAAAAACCCGGCGAAATTTGAGCCGCAAGCGCGGCCTCTCTCGCTGTGTTTAGTAACTAATGAAATGTACTGAAAATAGGTGTAAGCGCGTGGCGGGTTTTTTCAAGCACGGGGAAGACCCGGGTCTCAAAAAACCCACCAATTTGGGATAGATGGAACTAAGGCTATTGTAGTAGCTACAGTTCAATGCATCGGTCACCTCCGAGACCATCCTCCCAAAGCAGCCTTTTTACCTCGCTCCTCTTCATCCACTCGCACTTGTGTGCGAGCGCATGAAGAGAAGCGAAGCAAAAGCCCTGCTATGGGAGGATGCTCCGAGACAGTTTTTGCCTCTGTAAAAGGAATGGAAGTTCCACGTTTATGGATTTCTCCACAAACCATAGAACATGACAGCAAATGGAAATAAAATCCTTTTTTTTTAAATTTACGTCAAATCGATACACACTCCTACGGAAGCCGGTTCGTGCCATGTGAAATTATTTTTTTATCTCGTAATTACGAGATAGCATCTCGTACATGTAATTACGACATAACATCTCGTAATTACGACATAACATCTCGTAATTACGACATAGCTATCTCGTAATTACGACATAACATCTCGTTATTACGACAGAGCTATCTCGTAATTACGACATAACATCTCGTAATTACGACATAGCTATCTCGTAATTACGACATAACATCTCGTAATTACGACTTAGCTATCTCGTAATTACGACATAACATCTCGTAATTACGACTTTTTATCTCGTAATTACGACTTTTTGTCTTGGCATTCTATGTCGTATATAGTCGACTTTTTATAGAGGAAGGGAATGACGAAGAGGCTTGTGGGAGCAGGGTTTGAGGGGAAGATGGAGAGAGAAAGGAAGAATAAGGGGTAATGACGGGGGTTGGGTTGGATAGGGACCTAGGTGAGTTGGGGTACGGAGTGGAGGCTGTGAGATGGAGGAGGGGTGAAGAAGGAGGCTATGAGAGAGGGAGCGCAGGAAAGTGAAATAAGAAAGGGTGGGGCAAATGGAGTGTAAAGGTGCAATATCGCGATTCTGGTGATGAAAGACGATGAACAGATGGGGTGAAACGGAACACAAGGGTTAAGGCGGATATTCGCATTCACACAAAATAGATTTCAACTAAAACATCTCGCGCGCGGTGGGTTTTAGGTTATGAGGACTTGAAAGAGTGCAGGGTGGAAAATAGGGGAGAGGGTGTTGCACTTACGGGGGAGGAGGAAGGTGATAAACGGAGAAGGAGATACAGCGGGAGAGCCTGAGGAGTGGCGGATGCGCTCAAACGAAGAGCGGAAGTGATGGAGTGGCGCATGGTAGTGGAGGGGAGGAGGGACATGAGTGGGCAGGGGTATTAATTTCAGTCGACATATGATTTTCATCTGGAAGGTAGGGAAATTAGTGTCCGCGCCCGTACCAAGTACAGAGGCTTTAGGACAAAGTTGGGGAGATGGAAAAGGATGCTGAGCTCCTGCCTGACTAAATCTACCCCCCTCCCACACCCACCCATCCACCCACCCACCCAATTACCATTTGCCAGTGAAGTGCGGCTGACAAACAAATATCCGCACGCTGGGAGCCAAGCAACTCTATGGTGATCAGCGACTCCACGGCTCACCCAACGAGATAAAAAGTCTTAATTACGAGATAGCTATGTCGTAATTACGAGATATTATGTCGTAATAACGAGATGTTATCTCGTAATTACGAGAGAGCTAAGTCGTAATTACGAGATGTTATGTCGTAATTACGAGATGTTATGTCGTAATTACGAGATGTTATGTCGTAATTACGAGATGTTATGTCGTAATTACGAGATGCTATGTCGTAATTACGAGATAAAAAAATAATTTCGAATCGGCTTCCGTACACTCCAGCGTCGTCGAAGTTGGTGAAAGAATACGATAAATAAGACAAACCTGAGAAGCTTTATAAGTTCCACTGTATATTTGAGGTGTTCTGTGGTTCCCGGGTGTCTGTTGAAATCATACCGAGAGTAGTCGGTGAGGAGCATCATGTTTTGATTGACCATTAGACGGTAGATATCAGGGTAGTTGGCCTTGACGTAGGCTTCTGCGTCACTTCCCTTGACCGCCGCACACCTGTAGCCATGTTCTCGGATCTGGAAAGAGCACACTACTGTACATGATGGCTCTGTGGGGAGGCAAGGCTCTATTTCCTGTTGCAGTTGTGGTGCGATACAGATTTTTACCTGTGACTCACTGTCACGGCTGACGAACAACAATTACCTATTGAATGTTAAATTAACGACATGCAGGCCGGATGTAAAACCTGGTGAGCAGAAAGCCTTTTCTGTCTCAGAGTAACAACACCTGGGGCAAATGTTGTCGTGTGTCTAAAGGGGAAACGAGGTTTTCAAAATGTTGTTCAAATATTGCTATAATTTGCTGGGTTCATTCCCATTTCGCCAAATTCCCAATTCGCCAAAAAAGTTCCATTTCGCCAAATCCCACTTCGCCAAATTCCCATTTGGCCAAATTCCCAAATCGCCAAATTCCCATTTTGCCAAAATCCCATTTTGTCAAATTTCCAATTTGCCAAATTCCATTTCGCCAAATTCCCATTTCGCCAAATTCCCGTTTTGCCAAATTCCCATTTTGCCAAATTTGTTATTCAGGCTATAACCCCTAATCTAATGGACTGATCCAATGCAAAATACTTCAAAATAGAGGGTTAGGGTTAAGGCCCTTGGGTATCAAACTGTTTCACTCACGATTTAGAAGGGGTGGGGCTGATGTCTTCACCTTTAAAAAGGACGGGTGTAATTTGCCACACCCAAGGTTACACAACTCTAGCAGTGTTTGTTCCCTTCACTGCGAAAACAAAACGAATTAGAAAAAAAAACAAACTAAGAAACGCATCTTTTCTCTGAAAGTTTGAACTATTTCTTCGTCTGAAAAAGATCGTTGAAGAATTCACCTAGGAAATAACATCAGTCTTCTTTGGAATGAATACCATGGCATTCGCTTTATTAAACTTCTAGGCCTGCTTCATAAATTGTTGGAACGATTCATTTTGAAAGAACACAGGGGTGTCAAGTAAATTTTTGGTGAAACGGGAATTTGGCGAAATGAGAATTTGGCGAAACGGGAATTTGGCGAAATGGGAATTTGGCCAAATGGGAATTTGGTGAAATGGGAATTGGGCAAATTGGGAATTTGGCGATTTGGGAATTTGGCAAAATAGGAATTTGGCCAAATGGGATTTGGCAGAATGGGATTTGGCGAAATGGGAAGTCACCAATTTGCTGGCCATTACAGTGGACATGTTCACGACGCGACCCGGGAGTCGTACCCAATTGGCGTCATTCATCTTGTCACATGATCTGATGACCACGGCCGTGGTTGAAAATTAAGTGGAAGAGTACAGTATACTGATGACGTACGTTAAGCTATAGCTTAAGCTATTCCTATAGGAATCCACTGTTGATTTTCAACCTGATTCTGCTTTGCGACTTGCTTTGCAACCTGCTACCTGCGATTTGAATACGGCCGCAAGGAACTGATACCGGTCGCCTGCCGATTGCCGACCTGAAATTGATCACATCTTCGCTAGGTGGTGGAAATCACGTAACTCGTCCAAACAAGCTGGTTTGTTTACAAATATGGTCGGCAAACTAGTTTTATTCCTTCGTGCAGGTGGCAGCACCCGTGATCGTTAGACTGGTTCCCGGTCCGATGCAACTCACTCACGATATTCACGTCAGTACATATCACCGACAATAGGTGGCAGCACCGCAGGCGTCCGTGGATAGAGAACCAGTGAGTGAGTGTTTACAACTTCGGCGTCTAACTCCTTTAAGGCGATCGAGTGGTGCAAAGCAAGTCGGAAAGCAAAATCAGGTTGAAAATCACAGGTGGATTCCTAACTTGAACAGGCACGACGGTGTCTTCTCCTTGATCCTTACCTTATAGTCATTGATTCCACTCAGTTTGCTCGTTGTTTTCTCTCCCACCATGAATGCAGCAAGATTTGCCGTATAACTGGCCAAAAACACGAGAGAGAAACACGCCCAAACGTTCAGCAACCAACGACTACTCCAACACTTGGGAGTTTTTGTTGTGACGGTATGAGAAAACAAAATGGACCAGCAGAGGTTCAAAGCAGATGGAAAACTGAATACTTTAACTCGGTCCCGTCCGTTCGGAGTGAGACCGTATGGAGAGTGCCACTCGTAGAAGGTCGCCGCGAGGGCTGTGATGTGCAACGTCACAAATATCCCCAGCCACATTGACCAATGGAGTGGCTCCATAAAAGCACCAATAGAAGCCTTCATTTCATTTTTGGCGATAAGCAGACGAAATCGTGTATAAAAATATGGCACAGAAAAATCTATGACGTTACTCCTGTTGGACGTGATTACGAGAGGTGCGATGGCCATGTCAGCGGCCCCGCTTATTAGATCACCGACAATCCCCGTCCAACCGGTCGGTGTTAATACTCCGGAATGGTTGTCTCTAGTTATGTACAAATCATAATCAAATCTCATATCTTTACTAAGTCGTTCTAACAAATCTATATTGATTCCATAGCAGCAATACTGAGGTATACTTTTATTGGTGCGTGGCTTATCTCTCTCCATTTCGTGCATGTAAAAAAGTTTATTGATATCCTCTGCATTAGTCGTATTCGCAACGAGACAGATATTTCCACTGATACAATGGCCTTGGTCGTCTAAACTCCCGACTGAAACGAACGGTTCGGCTGTTTTCGTAACGATACGAAGTTTTAATTTCGTCCTTTGATATTTCCGCCTCCTGAAATTCGAAACAAGCCGGAGATCGCGATTCTCCCAGGATGCAATGCGTTTCCATTCTTTGATTTTCCACATTCCCCGTTTTATGGCATACACATCGTAACGCGGCCGAGCGTTCACCCCCTCCCTATCAAAACTAAGATATCCACTCTCACCGTGGTAGTAGGATTTCAGNATGCTAGCATCCCTTCAACTCTTCATCCTACAAAAATAATACATTTACTTCCCCCAACCCCACTATCTAGTACCGGTACTTAATATGTAATCACAACAAATCACCCTCATAGACCTACCTATACCCTACACCCCACTTTACTTCATCACATTACCACTATTCATTCAGTTATCAAATTCCACTACCACAACACTGACACCTCTGCATCTCGGCTTCAACATCCTACCAATCTTCTACAAATCTAGTTCATCTTTCACTTTACTGGATGACTGGATTTACTGGATTGTACCTCATTGCTCACCGCCGCCTGAATTACTACCATTAAAGTTGAACTACACGAGCAAAACCAGGAGATTCCAGCTTTGAAAAAAGACCACCACGCCAAGGTGCAGGTGCTAAGGCTTCCATTACATAGAAGTATACGGTATACGAAAACGCCAGTTAACAAAGGCTTCAAATGGATTCACGACCGTGAAGCCATTGTTAACCGGCGTTTTCGTACACCGTATACTTCTATGTAAAGGAAGCCTTAAGTAAGAGAAATAGAAACCACCATAAGGCACTTTCAAAGTACCTCCAGAACATGATAGACTACATGTACCAGCCTATTTGGTGGCGCCACTGGGTCTGTCAATGGAGTAACATCCAGAGATGGCGTCCAATGACGTCTGCAGGTTCTTTCCGAACCAGAGTAGAAAGTCAGTCACCATTCTATAGTATAATTATCTCTTGTTGAAATTTAAGGTATACATGTAGTTCAAGCAACTATTTATGCATTCAAAAACAATACAACGCTCATCTGACGTTCATCAACGCCATTAGGTATCATTACATACACGTTGAGGACAATTCTTATTTTATTTCTTTGGCAATAATTATTGTAATCATTTAAGGGCGAACCATCATTGTGAATTTTCATAGTGCTTCAATCCAGGCCCCTCTGAGAAAAGCAGTAAAGACACCCCCACTTGACTGTTGTTTGGGCCCAATGTGATCACTGTGTTTTATAGACACAGGAAATGAGCAAAATCCCAAGAATTACAAGTTAATTATATTATGTACATGTAATCCCAAACAAAGAAATTCGCCGAACATGAAAAACAGGTACAATTTTCTCAGAGAAGAAGCATGTAAATGGCACATTCAGGGAGTGGCAGCAATGCCACAAACCCATAGAACCTGGGGTGGCAAGGGTGTCTTGACCAGCATTTCATAGACAGCATACACGCTCAGTACATTAAAAGAGAACCAGGAAGTAAAAGCCAGATCCAATATGGCCGCCCTGTTTTTGGAAAATTGGTAGCGTTCATGCAGTTCACTTGTGGAGTACTCTATGTCTGTTGAAAATAATTGCTACCGAACGGGGTGGACTGGGTAGAAAAAACGACGAACTTTACGATACGCATGTTGTTTGATCTTCAAAGTGTGCCATTTCTTGGGAAAGTGTTCCGACAACTAGTCTTTTGTTTTAGCTTAGTAGCTAATTAGTGCATTCTAAGATGTATCTCATTCAATTCCTTTCGACTGATAGACCCCGCAGGTGCCTTCATTTTCGTCATACAACTTGTACTTTTATGGTATTTTGACATGTTTTATTTCCAATGCTCCAAAAATTCACAATGTTGGCTCGCCCTTAAATATTCATTCTACAAATACATACACATCACGCGTGTCATGTAACGCATTGTTGCTCATATATTGTACATACAATGCGTTTCTGCGAAAATGTATATTCAAATAACAAGACTCACATGGCAAAAGAAATAAAATATGATTGATGGGCAGCATGTTTGTAATGATACCAAATGGAGTTTCCTGAAGTCAGACGAGCAGTGTTGCCGAAGTTTTTGTCATTTTACCATATATTTCAACAGAGCACAAGCAGCACGGTGTGTTGGAGGTTTTTTTCTGATACACACCTTATGTATATTTAGAGAAGGTGAGGACACCTGGCGGCGCCCTTCGAAGTCTGCAAGATCATGGGAGCTGGGTTGGGAATAAGTCTGCCTGGCACCCATGATCTTGCAGACTTCGAAGGGCGCCGCCAGGTGCGTTATTGCGCACCAGATGTACCTGCAGGCGAGGTTAAACATGGCGGTCTCCCTCTTTACTGAGCGGAACGAAGTTTCGTCAATTAAAGTGCCGTTTTCTGCTCTTAATCAGGGAATAATATTCAAAGGAATATCGCAGATGCAAAGTTTAATTAACAAAGGATAGGTTCGATGTGTTTTTTGAGTGTCCTCACCTTCTCTAAATATACATATGGTGTGTATCAGAAAAAAACCCCAACACACCGTGCAAGCACTAGGCTAGACTGATACTACATGTATGTCGAAACCTTAGCTGACAAAATGGCCGCCATCCTTTTCATCACTTGAGAAATTCAACGCGCTGAACCCTTCATCAAATAAGGTGCCGTGCGTCAACTCATTCTTTTATGTGTGGCAATAGTATCAATGCCTAAATTGTTAACTTAAATCATTCAAAAACATAGATAGATTTGAACAGTCTTGTCGAGCATGCATAAACGAGGTTGCCTGAAGGTTAAAGTACGTCGGCATCCACGAGATATAAAACCTAATGCATACATTGGCGCTTTAAATCCTGACAGCCACGCAATGACGCTGAAAGGGTAAATGTCGTCCTGGGTATATAAGAAGATTACCCAGGATCTCAATCTTCACTAAAACAATACCCTGGGGGTAGTTTCGGTACCCGAACATCACCCAGCATGGTGGCATGACACCTGGATTCGTGGTTGCCCCGCCCGTGGTCACGTGACAGCCTGTAGGATGTCATAAACAGCTACACTCAACAAGTACCGCGGCGCGAGACCGCGAGATTCCACGGGATTTCTAAATAGGACTCGTTCCTAGGCACCGATTGCGGATGCTGGGTGATGTTTGGCTACCGAAACTACACCCAGGGTATTGTTTTAGTGAAGATTGAGATTCCTGGGTAATCTTTGTATACATTGTATACCCAGGACGACATTTACCCTTTCAGCCACAATGATTGCCAGCATTCTAAATACATGTAGTAGATTCGGATTGGCCGTCCGCAAACTTCAGATTGTTGCCGTGAGTGTATTTTCTATTTTCTATCATAATACATGTAGGCGTTTTCTGCTTTTTTAGATCACCATTTGACAAATTTAATTGACGATACGTTTGGATGAGGAGTATCAACTTTGGTGATAATTGTGTAATGGGAATGCTGATTGTAATTGGCGGAAATTGACCAGGTTTTCACTGACCATTAGCGGCTGAACTTACAACACTGGCGTTGGAACCAATTAGCGCTTGTTACTCAGTAACGATAATTCTGATTGGCTGAGGTGAAGGTCGGGGTTCGGGGTAGCATTATGTAATTAAAGACGGTATTGGATCTCTAATGCGTTATTTGACTGCCGACGTAGAAAGTTAAAAAAGTTTGGGTTTATAGTCTAATTTCAACTACGGTAGAGGTTCTCATCCGACTTTACACTTTACATGTAACCCCAGTCTATCCTGAAACCTTTCAGTAGAACTCAGATGAGCTGCTCATTCAGCGCTACAATCGAGCATTTCCGACCGGTACCCATTTATACACCTGGGTGGAGAGAGGCCAGTGAGGTAAAGAGACTTGCCCAAAGTCTCACGCCCAGTGGATCAGGTCAATTCGCCGACAACGTAGTCCCTGGGTTGGAGAATGGCGCGGTGGCGCCGGCTGTCGAAACAAGAGCTGGCCAAGGCCAGCAATGAAGTCGTTTCGAAGTACTGTGTGATTGGGGGCCTAGTTTAAACAGGATCGGATGGGCATTGTAGTAGAAACTCCTCACAGCGTCACCTATCGCAGTTATCCCGACACAGTGACTGACTGTGTCGGGATTCCTCGGCCTTCCTTACTTCACTTCCTTCCTGCACTTAGTGGCGCCATTCTAACCCTAGCGGAGATAACCCTAACAAGGTCACGTGACCGACTTCTTTGACCCAATTTGCATAATCTGACGACGTCATATGCAAAATTTAAACGAGAGACGGTCTGGGCAGGAAATCCAAGCATTCTATTTCACTGACAAAATGGAGGAAGGGGTTAATGCGGCAAACTGCATATGTACAGATGCACAGACATGTGTACATGATGAATGTACAGGAATTAGGTCAATATGTTAACCCATTCGGAACTTATGGTTAAAAACGTAAACGTATTAATATTTCAGCAGCGCCACCTATTATTGTAGTTTTGAGTCAGCCGTTTTGTAGATACATCCCAGTACTAATGCAATGCAAAGGAATTTTAAAAAAAAATTAACCCATAGGGCTGCACTACAGAAAAAACCGAGTTTCATGAAAGCGATCGCAGCGCCCCCTTTTATCTTAATTTGTGCTGCGACATGATGGGACATCACCATGCACCAACATCCAATCAAATTC
>NMRB01000904.1:98682-120690 GCA_002633025.1 Notospermus geniculatus | reverse complement strand
ACTGGGCGTGAGACTTTGGGCAAGTCTCTTTGCCTCACTGGCCTCTCTCCACCCAGGTGTATGAATGGGGTACCGGTCGGAAATGTTCGATTGTAGCGCCGAATGAGCAGCTCATCTGAGTTCTACTGAAAGGTTTCAGGATAGACTGGGGTTAAATAGTGTAAAGTCGGATGACACCTCTACCGTTGTTGATATCAGACTATAAACCCAAACTTTAACCTTTTTTTATAATTGAGGAGTATAAATGCAAGATGCTTCATATCCATTTCGATTAGAATTGAGGTGAAATTTTATTCGTACATGTAGCTTTAATTGAATAACATATCGTTTACTCAAAATTTAAAAAATGCATGGAGCGTTTTGCATACAAGATGGCGGGGCCCGTCGAAACGATGAATCCATTCTAACCTTCCATGCGCACATCGCGACGGATAAGCTGCAGATTATCCGTTCGTAATATAAATATGGTCGAAAAAGTCATTGATGTAAACAGTAATTTTGATCCAGATAATAATAGTAAAGTCGCGCTTATCTGTCCTTATGCCCGAAGGCGTCCTGTTGTCTCTTTCATATGACACAAACTATCTCCTATCAGAGATGCTCTTATCATCAGCCAAGGAGCTTCCGCTACGAGGCACCCGTATAATCGCTGATAGAACTACGAGCTATTACCACCAGCTACTCATCGTGCAACAACAATCTGGAGCGGAATCTAGCGAGACATGCCGCGGCAATGTCAGCAATATACGGCTACAGTGATTAAAGCTCGAGGGAGTTGGCCTCGTGCTCCGTTTATACCATCCTTAGGATGATATCAGTAGTATGAGGACCTCTTAGCGCTCTCCCTTTAGTCTGGACGCGTGGTACTTCTTTGTTAAGAGCTATGTTTTTTATGTCTCCGAAGGATACATATTCAGAATCAGCCGGATGTCACTCGAGTTCAGTAGAGAAGACCAGGGGTTCTCAGCACTCGCTCCCTCCGTCACGTCCACGGTGCGATGATAAAGGAAGCGAGCGCCAGGAACCCCTGATGTTCTCCGGATGAATTGTCCTTGAGCGTTTGAGATAATGGTGAGGTTTCGCAAATGTGACGAAACACGAAGTACGAAATACGAAAGCCAACTTCACTTTCAGGGCCTAATGTATTTCAGGAGATGGTTGGTACCACAAATGGCCCTTGTGCCAGTGCCAGCTCTTTCAGCATATCACGTAAGACCGAGAGAGTTATGGTACATCCTGAATTTTTAAATTTCCACTTCGTATCTTATATACGAAGTGGAAACGGAAGATAAATTACGTCATGGAAATAAGTCCAATTTCGTATTTCGTACTTCGTGTTTCGTCCGATTTGCGAAACCTCACTATCGCGAACGAAGTAGGCCTACATATTGTATGAGGTGATGGAGGAAGCGAGCACCAAGAAAAAACCCTGATTACTTCTGATGGCTGATACCGTACTTTTGGACATTGCTCTTGATTTACAGGGTGACTAAGGAGTTCAATCAATCTATTGTTTTCAAGAAGTTTCAAGGAGGAGTTAAGTGTAAGTCCACGAATAGACCAGGCAGAAAGTGACAAAGTGAGGGTCGGCGGATTGCAATGAAATTTGGTGTGTAGTTGACCCCTGGTGAGGGATAAAAAGTACCGGTACGCAAAATATTGGCCCAATCCTTTGGCTGGTTGGGGCGTATATGGCAAAAGTGTGCTTTTACAGGGGTCAAAGTAGGCATTCATAGTGAAGCCTCTGCAGGGTCCTGGATGACAAATCTGGTTTGAAGTTGTAGGATGAGACCTCATCTTTAACAAGTCGCCCATGGGCGATGCGCTCAGCTGACAATATTGATTTTTAGGTGTAATTTAGTTAAATTGTAGGCACATGCTCTAGCCTGAAAACTGTCCCCGAACTTTAAATTCAAAGTCATGAATTTCATGACTTTAAGGCACATAAGTAAAATAGCAGTGTTTCCAATGATACTGCAGCCCTACCTGCAGTAGAAGATGATATGAATCTCAACATAGCTCCAGGTAACAGGGTAAAGCTACTGGGTTGCCTGGATGCCCCCACTGGTTAGTGAGACCACAACACTAATTCATCATGTGTTCATGGTGGCAAGGCCATTATCAATCAATGCATCCTCACATAGACTGTTCAAAGATAACTATTTGAATGACCTAAATTACCAATTAGGCATTGAGACTGTTGCCACACATAAAAGAATGAGTTGAAGTATGTTACCTTACCTGATGAAAGATTAGTCCGGCTATAACAGCATGTTGAACTTCTCAAGTGATGAAAAGCATGGTGGCCATGTTTATCAGCTAAGGTTCAGCATTGCATCAGTGTTACCACTGGCTATGTCGGACAGGACACCAGTTACTGAGTTACTCATGCATATTTTGGAACTTCAAAGTGCGGGAAATTCAAATACCCCTGTTTTTTATTTTGTTGAATACCGCCCCCTGGTGAACAGATCTGACATTAATTTCCCTTTGAACTGATGTAGAAATTATAAACCTATCTGTCCTATCACTTTTTTATACAAATATATCATAGGGCCTGAGATATCGCCAGATTTCATTTTACGGGAAACGCCCCCTGGAGAGCTTACTATGTGTCACATCGCGCTAATTTTTTGTTTCCGAGGAGAGTTCAGCCAGGGCTACCTTCAGATGAAATTTAAAGTCTCTCGCTATTACGGCTACAAAACGTCGGGCATAGTTTGACGGACGGGGTGACGGACTGACACGTGACGCCACTGAATACTTATTCTACTAGCTCTGCTGACCTTTGGTCAGCTGAGCTAAAAAAACAGAAAGAAAATCTTTGGTTTTTCTTGCTGTTGCAGACATATGCCTGTGTATATGTAGACATTTAATGTACTACAAATGAACGACATAGCCATATTACATCTAGTCTCGCGCAACCAGCCCCTCGGTCACACTCCGAGGTCGTCAGACCGAGGGTCTGGCACGGAACGCAATTCTCATTGTCTTATTTCGATGATTCGAAATAAGGTAGGCTTCGCTGATTGGCTAGTCACTACCAATGTATTATGCATGCATGCATGCAGTGCAGTGTAGTTGTGTTCTACGCGATCATCAGTTGTTGGTAGATTGTCCGCCATGATGGTTTTACAACATTACAAGTCAAAGTAACCATATGGACCAGACTCTAAAATTGGAAATTTATTGGAAATTGCAAGAGTCTGGTGGCACGAGACTATGCCTGACTTTGTACCTGCATATCTCTACAATGGAAAGAGTAACCAAAGATTTTATTCTTTTAATAAAGAGAGGCACCCCTTGACTCCTTTCTCTGATGTGCTCACCTTCCTCACCCCTGCAGTGGGTCCGTAATTCGTTGTAGACCAAACCATACGTTTTTTAACACGAAGGCAATACAGCACTGTACCTTTAAATCAAGGGTGATTTGGAACTAAACAAAAATGGGGAAAAATTCCAAGGAGCATCTATTTTTATTGACATATAAGGAATATCTCCTGCTGTTGCCTGCCAAGGCGTGAAAATTCACTCAAACGGACAGTATTTTGATGAAAAATTGTTGTTTCATTAAAAAATTAGTTTTTGGCAGTATTTTTTGCCCTTACTCCGTAACAGTGTGACCGATCTCCGAAATATTTGGCCTGTCCTCAGTATGCCCCAAGAGCATCTTCTGGTAGGAATTTGAGCCAGATCTGCCCCCCCCCCCCCCCCACTTTATCACTTTTTGCAGATTTTGCATGGTCCACTCGTGGATTGACACTTAAAGGAGCACGGTATTGGATCGCAAATGCGTTATTTGACTGCCGACGTAGAGGGAGCCACCTAGCGGCAGTAAGACGAACTACAAAAATGCACTACAAAATGTACGCAGTAAATCGGGTCATTCGCCGTAACGTAGTTAGTCCCTCGGGTTGGAGAGTTGAGCAGTGGCGCCGGCTGTCGAGAAAAAGTGGCAATACCGTGCTCCTTTAAAGCGACCGGTATATCCCGCATTTTCGGCACTCAATGTCCGTAAAAAGTATAGTACTGGTCTCGTCTTTTTATCGATAACGCAACCAAATGAATTTTACGGGATTCGTTGCGTGATGGAAATTCAGTCCCACAACTGGAAACGAAGTTCTTGGTAATGGTAATCAGATAATTAATCAACAAAAAATGTAAAATCTTTAAGAGCCACACCGTAACCTTTTGTCTTTGCATTTGATGACAGAATTTTAGCACTTTTAAACTTGAAAAAGATTTGTTTGTTTCCTAAGTGAAGCGCCTTTGACATCGTGTTGCTTAAAAGGCGCTTTGTAAAATCTGACATTATTATCATTATTATTTCTGCAGCTTCAAAGAATTAATTTTTACCCAT
This sequence comes from Notospermus geniculatus, assembly GCA_002633025.1. Classification (NCBI taxonomy): domain Eukaryota; kingdom Metazoa; phylum Nemertea; class Pilidiophora; order Heteronemertea; family Lineidae; genus Notospermus; species Notospermus geniculatus. The sequence goes on along the minus strand of NMRB01000904.1, from coordinate 116,330 downwards.
TTTCTGAGTCAAATAATTACACTTGGATGATGGTTGGAGAGATGCGCTTGATGATAAAACTCTCAGGTTCTGACTTGAAATTTAGATATTTATGCTAACTCTTCCGCAGTAAATAACCACATTGTCTTAAAGTGCATGAGGTTATGCCTCGGTGTCCCTCCTCTGGCGGCGGAATCGGGAACCAACGTGATAAGACTGGTGTCCTGTCCAACCCATACAAAGCCCGGCAGTGGTAACACCTTGGCTGGACTGATACTACATGTATGACGGAACAGCTGGCAAAAATGGCCGCCGTTTTTTCATCACTTGAGAAGTTCAACGCGCTGTCACAGCCTGACTAACCCTTCATCAAGTAAGGTACCATCATAAAGGAATCAAACATAAAGGTTTACGGGTAACTGCGAACGATGAAGTAACTGAGGGATGCACTTCATGTGTTGCCACCAGATGTCTCTCACTGCCTGAATTTTGGCTTTACGTAATAGGCAGAAGCGCCAATTTTTTTATGGTAGTGGGGTACATGAATCTGTCAACTTGATGCCTTGAATTCCATTTCTGAGGATAACAGGGCTATTTTCAGCACAATTAGTGTTCCATGTGCAAATGTACGTTAGCCTTTTCAAATGTACACAGATGACCCCGCGCTCTCATCGTTCGTGGGGTTCTCATTAATCCAGTCCTTTTGTATCATAAGATCAACTGCTCGGGCGAATTCAACAAAATTTGCACTAAACGTGCAGAAGGGTTTTGCCTATCATATGGAAGAGTCAGAATGAAAATCTGTTGAGGTTTAAAGGGATACTGTCCACATTTATAAAATGCTAAATTTGTAAAATAAACCTTTATGTTTGATTCCTTTATGGTACCATGCGTCAACTCATTCTTTTATATGTGGCAACAGTCTCAATGCCTAATTGGTAACTTAGATCATTCAAATATAGATAGAAAATCCAATGTATACAGTGGCGCTTTAACGGGTTTAATCGACCGCCAGCAGTTTCCACAGTCGTTGGCAATGTTACAATAGGGAGTTTTCGCAAAGCTCCCGAAACGCCAACGCGAACGCCAAACCCATTGTTCGATGCCACAAAGAGAGCACTGAACAAAAGGATAGACGTTCGCGTTGGCGTTTCGGGGGCCTTGCGAAAACTCTCTAATCTGTCAATTCTTCACCTGCAAGGACCCGGTGTAACCAGACTGGGCCGTCACGCTGTACCGTGATTCGCGCTTTACCGTGATTCCGTGGTGAAAAGAGGAAGTGGATCGAATGTGGCGCAACCGCACAACTGCTCGCNCGCGAACGCCAAACCCATTGTTCGATGCCACAAAGAGAGCACTGAACAAAAGGATAGACGTTCGCGTTGGCGTTTCGGGGGCCTTGCGAAAACTCTCTAATATCTGTCAATTCTTCACCTGCAAGGACCCGGTGTAACGTTTTTCAGTGAGGCCCGTGAGCCAGTGTGACAATACAATAGATTGACGGAATAATGCCCGTTGTACACGGTAGGATTTTTTTGTACTAAAAATTATAAATGAGGCTCATGAAGGGTGATTTCGGTCATAGGCTACCGATTGCCTTGCTAAAAGGCATTGTGAACACCCATTTAAGCCCCATTTATAATTTTTAGTACAAGAAAATCCTACCGTGTACAACGGGCATAGGCTAAGCGGCGACTGGACAATAGGCGACACACAGAGAAACAGCGAGTTCGTTTCCCAGTGTGTTCCGAACAATGGGAATCACACAGAAAAACGACAACACTGAAAAACGTTACACCTGTGCCAGTGGAAATCGCGCGGGAGGCGTGAGAATTTAACGGTCCAGGCAAGATCTTAATAGGTTCCGTTTACCCTCCTCGACAGCCTCCAGGCTTGCAGCGTACCATGACATGACCCCCATGCAACAAAGCTACCTCCCGACAACAAACAGCCATCCACAACCTGTATTGCTGCCCTGTCTTCACATCATTATACTAGGCATGCCAATTACTACCCACGTCACCCGCCGACCGCCAGGGAATAGACCCACGGCGATAGACGAGCTCCAAATGCCAGGAAAACGGTCCCTCCGCACAGTGAGAGGTATGCTGATGGAATCCCTTAGTGGTGGAAGGTTTGTGTAATCAATAATTGCTCAGGGTATTGCTTTCTTTAGGAAACCATGCGCAGGCATTTAAAGAGCTATCAAAGCGGAATTTTTCCTAAACACGATATGGATCATTTCACAGGTATAGATGGTTATTGCCATACAGTAAAGATAGGGCATCTTTGCACATGTTTAGATTTTTCGATAGACAGTTCTCCACGTCAATAGATGCACCAAAGTCGCATTTGTAAGGTTGCAGAAGTCTTGGCATTGCCGGTGTAATGTTTTTCAGTGTGACCATTTTTCTGTGTGACTCTTATTCTTTGGAACACACTGGGAAACAGGCTCACTGTTACTCTGTGTGTCGCTCATTCTCAAGTCGCGCCTTATCCTATCATCTATAAATGTCACACTGGCACACGGGCCTCACTGAAAAACGTTACAGGGTTCTAGCTTCTCCTGTTAGTGCTGACCACCACAGAAGGCTGTTGACGTCTTCTAATCAAAATTCTGACAGTGAGCTAGACCCCAGTGGGAAGTCAGGTCTCTCTGACCTTGGAGGAATTACTAGTATACTGACCTCCAAGCTGTGACTTTACAACTGCAATTTTGGTGTGTCTTCTTAATCGTTTGTCAATGGCACAAACATCGTGCCTTGCAAAACTTTCTCGGGGTTACCATAACGTTCGATATCACAAAATTTGATATTTTGAGATAACTTGCCACATTGTCAATTCATCAACATGAAACAAGTCTTAATTCATGCCTTCTTATCCAAGGACAGGGCTATGTTAGAATTCTCAGCCTATCCGGGTGATTGAGATATCATGAGATTTTGATATTTTCAAACTTGATAATTTGAAATATCTCTGCCCGTGGTTGAGGTAGAGACATGATATCACCCATACTTAGGTTATTGAGGATGCCCATTTCGATTATGCAATGACCTTGATGATCAGGTCAAGGTCAAACGTGATAATTTGAAATGTCTCTGTCTGTGGTAGCAGTAGAGGTTTGATAACACCCATATTTAGGTTATTTAGGATGCCAATTTCGATTATGCAATGACCTTGATGATCATAGGTCAAGGTCAAGGCCAAACTTCCCAAGGAACTGATAAACAATGAAACTCACTGAACAGGAAGTGGATAGTATAACCTATAGTACAGTAGAGGCCCCTATTATCGAGAGGTTGAACTTCATTCTGGATTGCCCCATTAGTAGCAGAGTGAATTTCAAATTAAAATAGAAAACAGAATTTTCACATTTTCCTTATCAATCTATCAAAAGTGCCAATGAAATGTTTGCTGAGCTACTTTCAAAGGTTCTAGGACAACTCGTACACCTTGGACAGTTCGTACCCGGACAAGCTGTACGACCTGCAAGACTGTGCGTACAGTACCTACAGGAAAATTGATTCCCAGGCAATTCGTACTGTGGCAGAGAATCCGTACCCAGGACAATACTTTTCCTGGTACGAATTGACCTGGCATGAATTGTCCTAGCTACGAGTTGTCCGGGGATACCGTACTAATAGTGGGGTAAGAATTATCCTCAGTGTACGAGTTGCTTGTACGAATTTACTTCTCGCCTTTTTAAAGGCATATGGATGGAAGCATCAAATTTTAAAGCCGACTCCTACACTTTCTCGAGTCCTCGAGGCTTAAATTAATCATCAATAGCTACTTCGCGGTTAAAAGAATCGAGAGCTGAAGTAGGTCTCCGAAAGTGATGACTCTGTTATAGAAAATGGTTTGCCACTGACTGACAGTCAGTCACCTAGCGGCAAGGTAACTATGGAACAGAAAGAAATTGAATTTCGGTTGCCAATAGCGACTTGTGATGATTATCTTTGAGAATGTGGCAACGTTAAATGCATATGAAAGAAGAGCAACAGAAGAAACGGTCGAGCGAACCAATGGATAACCCTTTGTTTTTTCGACCCGTCAAATCGCAAGTGCGTTGACTATCACGAAAACGAACTAAAAAAGACAGTGTGTATAAAGTATTTGATAATAATACTAATTTTGTATTCAAACAAGAAGTCAATCTCCAGAATTCACGAATTTTCGACCCCAACCGGGGTCTTTTTCAAGTGGAACTTTACAATCTGAAACTCTAGAAAAGACTGAGCTGAAACCCGAATGTAGAACTACATAACCTGTGTAGACAGGACAAACAAGCAATTAAGGAAAAGAATAGCGACCAAGCCCCACGGGTGGCCGCTGGACAATTAAGGAGAAACTAATTCAGCTGAAAGACAAGGGTTGAATAACTGCAGGGTTGCTCAGCCTGACCACAAGCAGAGTGTAAGCAACTGGCGCAGGGCTTCATTTGGCTGAAAGAAAGTTTATAAATTAATAAATACATAACAAGCACAAAGCGAAAAGATGCACAAAGGTCAACACAAAGTAAAGGAATATAAAGGAAGTCAACTTCCAGATTTGTAGGAAAAAAACAGAATGGATAATGCAAATCACTGAGCAATGAGAAGAATAGGGCGAGGAGGAATAGAGCAAAAAAGGGGGGAGGGAAAAACAAGGCAGAATGTGCATCTTTTCGCTTTGTGCTTGTTATGTATTTATTAATTTATAAACTTTCTTTCAGCCAAATGAAGCCCTGCGCCAGTTGCTTACACTCTGCTTGTGGTCAGGCTGAGCAACCCTGCAGTTATTCAACCCTTGTCTTTCAGCTGAATTAGTTTCTCCTTAATTGTCCAGCGGCCACCCGTGGGGCTTGGTCGCTATTTTTTCCTTAATTGCTTGTTTGTCCTGTCTACACAGGTTATGTAGTTCTACATTCGGGTTTCAGCTCAGTCTTTTCTAGAGTTTCAGATTGTAAAGTTCCACTTGAAAAAGACCCCGGTTGGGGTCGAAAATTCGTGAATTCTGGAGATTGACTTCTTGTTTATTATTACCTTGTGTGTCAATTTTGTGCTTTTTTGTATCTTGAATTTTGTATTCAAGATACAGAATAGCACAAAATTGACACACAAAATGATAATAAGCAAAAAGTCAATCTCCAGAATTCACGAATTTTCGACCCCAACCGGGGTCTTTTTCAAGTCTTCAAAAAAAAGACCCCTGTTGGGTCGAAAATTCGTGAATTCTGGAGATTGACTTTTTGCTTATTACAATTTTGTATTCAAAGTGCCAAATATCCGCTGGCATGCGCAGTACCACTTTTAAAGGAGTTCGTCGTCCAAGTTGTAAACAAACCAGTTTGTTTACAAACAGTGGTCGGCAAACTATTTTTATTCCTTCGTGAAGGTGGCAGCACCAGTAGCGCCCCGTGATCGTTAAACTGGTGCCCGGTCCAATGCAACTCACTCTCACGATATTCACGTCAGTACATATCACCGACAATAGGTGGCAGCACCGCAGGCGTCGCGTGGATAGAGAACCAGTGAGTGAGTGTTTACAACTTGGACGTCCAGCTCCTTTAAGAGGCCGATAGGCCTATGATAAAACAGGGAAGGCGGCACACCAGTAATAGAAATCCAAGCCATTTTCCTTTAAAGAGACGACAATATACCATCCTGTCACTCGCACCCAGAAGCTCCGATGATTGTAATATTTGGGGGTTACAAGGACCTCAGCTAGATTTTCAAACCATATAATTTTCGTTGTGGGTTGACCGTGATAATATCAGGGTTAGGGGGTCCAAACCCGAGAGGGGTCGCTGATCAGCGGAGAGAAGCAGTGAGCTGGCTGCCAGAGCCCATAGCAGTGAATCGCCCCTGCGGAGGAATCTAAGACATACTTATAACATTTCCAAAAACTCATCAGATTTTTAAACAATCACTATTAATTCATATTGAACAAAAAGAGGATTTAGAAAAATATCCAAACCGAATAAATCGTGTTAAAGGGGAAATGCCGATTTTAAAAGTACTACTTTTTCTACACAACCTGGCCCTGATTGGTGAAGTGTGTAACCGGAAGGCTGCCGTAACACCGAGAAAGCAAGTACGGGTGCGAGAGGGACCATAGACCCTCCGGAATCTGAGTCGATTTGTTCAACTAAGGATTTAGGATGTACGGCTATAGAGAACATGATCATTCAAATATATCATTACAAAAAAGCAGACTAATGTGTCCCGGACTTGCATCCCTGGGATTTTCTGCTGTGGTACACCGGTACGTTTTCAGTCTTCCCTTGAAGACTGGGATGCTAGGACGGTTGCAATCTTTCGATAGGCTTGTACCACCGGTTCAAGTCTCACCCGGTCAACTGCAGAGAGTGGCTTTGATGGAATTAAGATATAAGAATTTTAAAGTTGAGGTACATGTTAAACTCCCTACGCAGTTGTGTACCCGCACCCCCTTCGGTTTACTCGCTCTCCACAACTGCTTAACTTCGTAAAATTCGCCGCGTTCGGTCAACAGATGGCGCTGAGAGAGTCGACCAATGACAGCACCGAGCAACCGGTAACCAAGCTGGCCTGAGACACTTTTTCATTGGCCGAGCGGTTCGTAGCCATGGTAGCACAAGAACATCCTTTGCCAACGGGCCAAACAGTTCTGAAAGCAGCGTGCTGATAGGCTGTAAAACTCGCGACGCCATCTGTTGACCAACCGCGGCGACTTCCACGAAGTAAAGCAGTTGTGGAGAGCGAGTAAACCGAAGAGGGCGCGACTCACAACTGCGTAGGGAGTTTAGGTACATGTAGGCTTGTCCCGTTTTCGGACACGACGAAGTGCAGCAGGAACATGAACTTGTCTCGTTCGACATCATCCTGAGGTAATCAGGGCCTCTTTTAGGTTATCACTACGAGGCCCTGAGAGATTCTACCCCATTCGTTGAAGTGGCAGCGCAATTTTTTGGCGCCCAATCATGAGCCGTGAAACAAATGGAACTTGGCTTGTATTCCAACACAGTGCTGAACGCAACTTCCCCAACTCAACCTGACTAGAGATCAGTTACACGTATAATGACCTATGTAATATAATGGTGTTTCGCAGCCAAGATATTGACATGGATATTCCGACGATATTTCAACCCAAGTTAAGTTCAGCCTCGCCTAGTACATGCAACGCACAGAATGTATATCATTTTCAGGCCACGTCGCGAAACAGGATACAACGCTGGAGTTTATTTCGTGTTGACCTGCTGGGTCGGCTTTGTTCAAACTGTGTAGTTTATGTGTATCAATTACCGGCCAACTTGGGATGGGGCGAATTCGAGCGAATTCTCTCAGGGGTTTGTGCGCGGTGACGAAGGGAGCGAGCGGTAAGAACCCCTGATGTTCTCAGGATGGTTCGACATCGATAAGACAACAAAAAAAGTAAAAAGAAATTCTGGTCTGGATATTCTTCAACAGTAGGGAGGTTAAGAATTTAACAGACGGATAGAAATTTCAATTCTCTTCAGCAGCTACGACTAATCCGGCTTACTTTCCTTTGATATCGTCTTATTCCAATATCAGCCTGAGGGTCTGAACATCGTACGGCGTACCTAGAAGGACTGCAACCGCTGTGCTGCATTTGATTGCTCAGCTGACGCCGGCTTAGCTCTCAACTGACATTTTAATTTACGATCCTGTGACAAGAATCTGACTTACGTTCAAATTGAAATCACCGCTGAAAAGATGAAACGAAGTGATAAAATTTACTGAATGCGGAGGCCAGGTTTTTCTGGTTACATTTCAATTTATGTGAAAAGCAGCAATCTATAACATGTGATTTACTCATTTCGCCCGGAAGACACAGAATTCTGGATGCTTTGGTTTGGCGATAGGTTGCCCACGATGGGTTGCTGTAGGTGAAGTTTAGGCCTACATGTAAATGTAGGTCTACTGTATAAGTGAATGCCCTGTCGTGCCCCCCCCCCCCATCATCTACACATGCACGACAACTCTACAGCGGACAATAGGAGGCGGAAGGTCCAGTATATGGCAAAAATTCCACAATACTTAAGTCCAACCCTAAATGGCGACAAATCACAAATAACTTGTTGAAAAATGCAATGGCGCAAATTTACCTCATCTGATACACTTGAAAATGATGGTCGAAAAACAAGTTTAAGAAATGGTGCTCTTTTTTACATGCTGATCTACCTAAAATTTGCACACCGCATGCCCAACGTAACTCTGTGATATGGTGTGCGAAAAAAATATTGAGATAAATGTAGGAAAATCGTAAAGGTTACAGTGTCAAGAGAAGAGTGTAGCCCTACTCGGGTTTTTTTTCACCCACCCAGACCGATAACATGTAGTCGCCATGCAGCAAGCACTCTCAACATGTAACAGTCGCGACTTGTCATTTCTGTAAAACCATTCTGTTTCGCTTCTGAGGCGGTGAACTCGAAACGATCGATGGGTGGTCGTCGCGACAAACCAATCACTTCTTTAAAACGGTGTGGCCAATATGTCAATGTTACTGACGTGCCTATCGTTACAGGAGCCACGTCCTTGAGGGCCAGTACGTTGACCGTGTCGCTTCACGACGCTCTGAAGTACACAACATTCTCGTTGTCATGGCAATGTGCTTGTGGCGTATCTGACGGAGTGTTGATGGGTGTTGACACACTGACGGGAAATGTCTGCTGAAAAGTTAATCCTCAAATTATTGATTCGGAAGACGATCCTATACCGTTTACACTTTGAGTGAATTTAAGCTGTCATTTTTGATCATTTTACTTTGTGACAAATGCCAATTGACACACCTTTGGAGAAATGCCAAGTCAGGTGACATACATTTTGAGAAATGTCAAATCAGTTGACACACCAATTGAAAAATACCATTTGACACATGTTTAATTTGAAAAAGAATTTTATCGGAATATATCGATATAGTATGAGGCGCCATGTGGGAATTTAATTGTTTACCAAAATTATTTGAAATAATATCGTTGTTTCAAACCATAAATGTACGTATTTTGACTTATTTCATCCAATAAAAGTATAAACAAAACCATGGAATTATTTTTCAAACCATCAATTAGACTAAACATATGGTTTCATTCCATGAAACTTAGACAAATTCATGGTTTTGAAAACATANTTTAACGATAGTATGCCATTTATACTTTGACTGTTATTTTGTCATTTTCTTATTATATTAAGTGACCAAATGCCAATTGACACAACGTTTGACAAAATGTCAATTGATACACCAAATAGAAAAATGCCAACTGACAGACCAAACAAAAAACGAAATTTCAGTCAAAAAATATCGATGATATACCGAGATGTCCTAAAATCTACATGCCGAATTGGCTGAAACCATGGCCAGAATATCGCTGCGCCGCTGTGTGCGGCTGCACCAAATATCCGGGCAAATATCAAACCGATTGAATTTAAAGAAGTTAGCAGAACCTTGCGACGCAGCCACGAATATGGTCTCATCGACCAGTTTTTCATAGAAATCACCATTTGGCCTAATTCTGTCTCGAAATATACGCAAGATGCATGTAAATACCGTAAATATTATATTATGGGAAAATACAATGATTTTGCCCTGGCAAACCTTATATTTTTAAGAAGCTGGGAATGTGTTCTTCTAAAAAAAATCTCATTTTTTGGTGTGTTGCTAGAAAATAAGAACTTCTGTTGCGTAAGAAGGAATGATGCCGACATCAGAAATATTGACTGTAGATTACTGAAAAATCACAAAATTGGCCCATTTTTGCACGTAAAACTACCTTTTTCAGCATTTCATCCATAAATGCTTTGCACCTGTGCAAAGAGATGCTCTATCTAAAGTCCATATAAAAATAGGAGGTCAGCACGTTCAATTTTTTTAAAATTTGATCGACAATTTTTTTTTCAACAGTACATGTATACCCTCTTTTCCACTTCGGCCAAGAAAACTCACAGCAGTGAGAGGTACCGTATAATTCCATTGATGAATCATCAAATATCGCTGCTCACATTCAATTTATGTTGAGTAGAATAGTTTCTCTATCGCTTCTTCTACAAAATAGCACATTTCATTATACAATAAACCTAACAGGCCCACATCTGTACCATTAGAGGGTAGAATCTCGTATTTTTGAAGAACTATTGTGCTGGGGGAACGAACCCGGAAGTATGAAAAACTGGCCGATGAGACATATGGCCGACATCAGGCGCACACTCAACCTCGTTCCCAGGGATTAACGTTGGCTTGTTAAGCCCTGGCTTCAGAACCGAATACCTCGGCTGTGATTGGCTCGTGTACATGGTGTACAATGCATGGGATGTACATATCGGTCTGACGTCATACCCAGGAAATGGATTAAAATATGGTTTATTTTATTTTATTTTTTCATATTATAGCAAACATTATTCTTTCTGATGACAGACATAAATGTTCATAATACAGTTTAAGGAAAATATATTTTTTACAATCATTACTGTAACCGAGGTTAAATAAGCGTTGGGGACGAGGTGCCAGGAATATTGGAAGTGAATCCAGGGTCTAACGTCCGAAAGCCGAAAATTACCTCGTCCCAAGGCAAAAGCAGAAGAAATTTCGAGTTAGATCCTGGGGACGAGGTTGGCGCACACTTCCAAGTTTCGTGGTTTTGCCCATTTCAAATAAGGCTGTGCCAATACGTCTGAGCGTTATTCTTCTGTGTGTGCCTTGCTTTACTGTTTTTTCTTTCAACGCCGCTACATGTATGTACTGGCAAGTAACCCCAGATTCTGGAATGCAACTTTGGGAGGCGACGCACGTTTCTCCAGGGCGGGTGCTCTCTCGTGGAAAGTTGCTCTCATTACTTCCGATAACACAATAAAAGCAAAGAATTCGATCGACAAGGCACCGTCTGTTCCTTACTTTACCCCTCATACACAAGGGCAATCGACCAACAGACAATGGGAGCAGATATCCCTAGGAAGAGACTAAATGCGGATAATCAGGGTGCATCTACGCATAAGAATTCGATAGAATTATTCCCTTGGACCAGTACGTAAATACCGCAGGAAGATTTGCACATGATGACGGCCAGGCAATCTCGTCCAGCCGCACGCAGACAGGAAGAGAGGACGCCGTTATCACATGTTCCTTGTCGTACATTTACAAACGCCCCCAGGGACTGTTCTCTCGCGAGCCAAAGATTGTGTGACGAGGTCTTGGAACTCGATTTGTTGATAGTGTCAACCGCATCGCTGATTTGCGATGTTCTTTGCAGTTTGCGCATGCCTGGTAGCAAGTCTCCATTAGATTGGTTCCCGATGTCACCGCTGATTGGTTGAAAAACAATTCATGGCTCTTTTGTTGAATGAGAAAACCAATCAACACGTTTTCATTACCTAGCTGCTTTTCAATCTCGTCTCTCGAGGCTCACTGCTCCTGGATTCGAGGTCGGTCTCGAAAATCAGTGAGATTGCTATCAGTGCCCTCTACCGTCAAGATTGGCTGTTTTTCCTGCCGATCACGTGATGATGGACGATCTCAATATTTCGTCATAACGGTGAGATCGAAAACGAATTAATCTATACTAGTCTCCACCTGATAACGTGCATTGTGCACAACTTTGACATCTCATTTCCATATGATAATGAGGTAGTCCGACCTCATTAACATAATTAAGCAGGGGAGTCTGTGTTTGGACTAGCGCACCAGCGGAAGTTCTAGGAAACCCCCAAGGCACCAATCATGGCGGTCGGCTGCTGAAACGATCTACCGACCAATTGTCGTTTGCTTTTAAGATGGGAGGAAATGTGTCGTCCTTTGATACGACGCGACTGACATGTAATATTAGGTTAGCGCTCCTTTTGTGCTGTCACTAATTGCTGGAAAATCAGGTTAACGTCAGATCGGATAGTGTAGAGAGGATGCGAGCGATTTCCTCCGACTGCGTTAACCAAGCAATTAGTCGCATTGATTTTTGTAATATCGCCAGTTTACCTCTCAACACATCAAGCGTGGGAACTGTTTTTCACTTTCACTTGTGCTGTCGGTTTAGAAATTCAGAGAGTGTCCGTGTTCAGGCGCGGATCCAGAGGGGGGCCGAGGGGGCCGCGGCCCCCCCCCCCCCNAGTGCTAAAATTTTAGTGTTTTGACCACCGCAGTAGCGATTTTCTGGTCTTCCATCTGACCCCCTTCAGAGCCTATATACAAGAATGGTTTCCGCTCATCAGCAGAAAACAGACATATTGGTGACATTGACTTCTTTTTCGACGAACACTATTGACCAGTTGAGCCGACGCCGTCGTAGGATACGTCGTGTTGATTGGCTGAAACACCTTGAGCATCTCGAGTGCACAGAAAAGTGGTTATTGGCTAGCGAGTATGGCGCCAATTCTCACAGCACTAGTGACGCCTATTAGTCATCTTTAGAGAATCGTGTGAAACGAAGTAGTTTCGGAGCGGGGGTAAGCGAATCCTCGCACCCAGGGTCTTCACAACCGGCTCACCAACTCGCGCTTGGTTCAGACCCTGGCGACATCCATGCCATTTCGTTGGGGAAGCAGCGGAGTACTGAACTCCGCCGAATGCAGCCAATCACAGTGAAGCTTCTATCCCATCTTGGTCATATCCCAAAATGACAGATGTGAAAATTTCTCGATTCGCTGACAAACTCGCGGATCGCTGAGTTTCTGATTGTTCCTGAATTAACTTCGCGTCAACATGATTCTCGCGGATTACATGTATCTAGATAACGAGGAGTACCAATGGGATCAGAACACGAAGGTATGATCCAGTATATGACCCAGCGAGTACACACGAGGGAATGTCCCTCTTTCCCACCGAAACGGGGTGGATGTCCTCAGGGCATTGAGGGAGGGTACGACCGTAAATGACCTGAGATTCTCAGGATAGGGTAAGCGGAGCGGTTTGAAACTGCGGTCAAGGTTAACTGACAGTAAAGAGTTAAATTTCTGTTGTCGTTTTGTCTGCCCGGGCCGAAATATGTACATCAAGGGATAACACTGGTTAAGGCACGGGTTAATGGGAACGGAGTGAAAACATGTCCGGCTTCACTTGGGCTCCATTCCCTAGATACCATTCAGTCTATCTCCAAACACAATAACCAAAAGCATATTTACCACTCGGTCCAACATCTCACATTGCACGTCTCCGACCATGTGGCCGGTATGATTAACAGTAATCAATTTGCCAATGAAGAGATTGATATATCGTGAAACCTTGATATCATACATGAGCCAATAGCCGCATTGTGCATTTGTTCGTTGGGTGCATGCAATGTCGATTGGCTATGATATCGATGGGAAGAACCATTTGGCCTCTGGTTTATGTTTCCTTTGATTCGGTGCCCCCCCCCCCCGGTCGAACAACATCATTTTTTTCCCATCAGCTTAATCACTACTGTATATCAGTAGAGTATAAACTAGGCCTAGCATGGCCGTTTCAAGGGCAGTTTCAGTGACTTCAAATGTACACCCCTCAGCAAAAGTTTACCTGCACCTACTTTTTGGAATACTTTTGGAAACAAATTGACCAAATTCGATCCGGTTTGTTTGTATAAAATTTCACTATTTGGTCAAATAATCTAAAAGGTTCTGAGTGATCGTAATCATGATAACATATAAGAGGTAAAAAAAGGCTACAAAATCATCTTTTTTATTGTCTGCATAAATTTTCCAAAAGCATCGGGGAGATAAAAATAACCATTTGTTAAACACTATTTTGAAAGTTCCTGGTAAATTTATTTAGCACTCAAACAACAAAGTCACACTTTGCATTGCATTTACAGAATATCATGGGACGCTATTTCACAGGGAAGGATGGCCGTCTGATTTAACTCCATGCGAAGTGATGGACCATTATGGAGGATGGACATAACAGAGAATCATGATAGCCTACTAGAGAATCATGAAGATGAATACAATCCAAGGAGAGTCATGGATATTCTGTGAATGCAATGTAAAGTGTGACTTTGTTTAAATCAAGTATGCAGGACTGTGAATGTGTTTTTGTGAATGTTGAAAACGGCACTTATCCAATCCTTATGTGATTACTGAACAGGGTGTCCCAAAAAAACGATAACGATAAGACCCTAAAATCTGGCATTTTTATTGGAAACAGCTACATGTAAGTGCGGGATTACATGTAGAGTGGAAATATAACAGGTAAGTGTGGGATTAGACGTGGACAGATAAGTGCCGAATTAGACTGGGAATGCAACAGCTAAGTGCGGAATTAGAATGGAAATGAGGCTGCTACGTGTGGGATTAGAGTGGGAATGCGACAGCTAAGTGCGAGATTAGAATGGGAATGAGGCAGCTAAATGTGGGATTAGAGTGGGAATGCAACACGAGCTAAGTGCAGAATTAGGCTGGGAATGCAAGAGCTAAGTGCGGCTTAGAGTGATAATGCAACAGCTACATGTACAGTAGTGTGCAAAAATATTAGAACACTTGGCAAATCTTAAGAAACTGATGTTTTATTTGGTCCCTGAGCCTGGATTTCACTTTCCTGCCATTGCAAAAGGTAAAGGCAAAGGTACTGAGATTCTTTCACCCACGAATTTATCAGTCCAGTCCTTTTTTTACGGTTTACTCTTATACTTGTATGGCCCCCCTTGGCAGCAGTCACAGCAGCGCATCTTTCTGGCATTGTGTCTATGTATTTTCTAAGAGTTTTAACCCCAGTGTTATTCCACGCTGTCAGAAGCTCATTCCAGAGAGTTTCCTTGGAGTTATTCAACATTTCCAAAATGCAGTATGTTCCCAAGAAATTAACAAAGGTATCATGCAGGTGTCTCTGGCATTCATAATACAATACCAGTATGGTTGAAGGTTCCATTAATGAAAGAAACGATGGTTTCATGGCTACATTGGGGTCATTTCATTGAAATAATACTTCGTTTTCCAGTTCATGGCAAGTGTCTCAGTGTGGTGATTCAAACACAAAATTATTTTATTCGTACGCGAAGTCGTTGATGCATAACTACTAATGGTGCTCGTCGCATTCGCAGTTCATCTGGTAAATGGAAGGGGTAACGGGTGATTACGAAATAAGCTGTCACCCCTTCTATTTGCCTAAACAACTGCAAAAATAGTCAACACGATTAGTTATGCATGAGTAAAATCGCGTACGAATAAAATAATTTTGTGTTTGAATCACCACACTGGTTCTAATATTTTTGCACACTACTGTAACATTAGTGGGAGTGAGACTGCTAGCGCGGGTCTGGAGTGAGGATGAGACAAAGGCAGACTTGGAATACATTTTGTGAATAACGATTCTTGTATTTGCACGTTTTGGCTGCCTCATGGCACCGCGTTCTTTGTTACACACAGAAAAAAGAAAATACCACCATTACAACTTTACTATCTGTTGATAGCTCGTTCTTCTGCCCAACTCATCTCCATTAATCTCTTGATTAAATGGGAAATGTTTGTCTGTGGATGATACTCATGTTTTGCCCTACTTAATTCTCTCAAATTCACTTGTAATTCTTGAGGGGAAACGATCTTAACATCAATTGGATAAAAGAAGCTATGTTTTATAGCCACTTTTGTTTTAATGTGATCGGTTTTCAACTCTCAACATGTACAGTGTGCTGAGTGGTATGGGAATAGCGAAACAAGAAACTCAATATTATTCCAAATGGCTAATGCGTTAGGTTTTTGACCTGTACCAGGCAAACTACTTTCACACGATTTTCACCTAATTCCACCTCTACATTTTGAGCACAATCTGAACACCAGATAGTCATAACCAGCCAATCACTGCACGTACAAGATAGCATGGAATGAATGATGCATGAGCGTTTCCATTCTCAGCGTTTGGAAACCTTGTTGCTATCTCGGTTGAGTGCATTAAAAGCCCCTTCTTAGTTAGGATGATGAGGGGAAAAACGCTTTCAGCGTAGAGATGGCCAAATTTGCGCGTGACGTATCCATTTGCGTTGTCATAGAGACGAGGGACGCGAGGCGCATCTCGTTCACTCTCACGACGGTCGACAACAAGTTGTGTTCCCTGCCGATGTATAGTATAAGAAGCCGCTCCAAAAACCATTAGGCGGTTTGTTATACATTAGCAAATATCCATGTAATAAGATGATCCATGCCATCAACGTGGTACACTCCCAGCTAAATGAAACTAAGATGTCTTGGATGTACTCAATTTTCTGGACTGGTGTTACAGTTGTACCGGTAGGCCTATATCAAAATTAGCGGATGGGGGTTTGTCCTTTCAAGAAAGTTTTAAAAAGTAGAATGGTTTTGGAGAGGACAATTTTATTGGCAACAGCTGCATGGATCTCTCTGCATTATACTGAACCCATTTGAGGAAGAAAGACTGAAACTCTTCCGTGCATCTATTCTCCTCCTCGGACATCAGCCCATGAAACTGATGAAAACCAATTTTCTAGGTTTCATCTCATACATTAGGGAGGTTTCGAAATCAAACGATAAACGTAAACGTTAACGACAACTTTATTTTTGTACCGAAAATGCAATGCAAAATCTGGTTAATGTGTAGTTTGAAAAATAACGTTGTCGTAAAGTTTTGGTTGATCGTTTGATTTCGAAACCTCCCTAATATGCTAATGATGCAGACCGACTTTGCAAGTTGCCCTCGACTGTCCTTGGGACTTAATGACCGTTGATTTTTTTACAATAGGGAGGTTTAGAATTCAAACGATAAACGCAGACGTTAACGACAGCGTTATTTTTGTACCGAAAACGCAATATAAAATCTGGTGAATGTGTAGTATAAAAAATAACGTTGTCGTAAACTTTACGTTTATCGTTTGATTTCTAAACCTCCCTAATGAGACTCATAACATCCGTGATGCTTGTTGACGACACAGTATCTCTTACTTTTATTGCCAAGCTGAGGAAAGGTTATTTGGCTCATCATATGTACTTTGGCTTCGGAGAAGTTGCTTTGACTAGAATCCGAACACAGCAGCGCTCCCCTCTCTTTGGCGAGTTGCCTTGGCTAGATTCCGAACGCACTCTTATTGAAGCGTTCCTCCCCTACTTCGGCGTGTTGCTTTTGACTAGATTCTGAACGTCGTCTTTTGAAGCGCTCCTTTCTTTGGCGAGTACCTTTGACTAGATTCCGAACGCAGACTTATTGAAGCGCTCCTCTCCTACTTCAGCGTGTTGCCCTTGATTAGACTCTGAACGTACATGTAATCTTATTGGTAGCGCTCATTCGGTCCCGTCACTCCTTTGCGAGATGTAAGAACTCCACTGTAAATCCAGGTGACGCGTTTAGCGTTTAGTTTTGTGTTTAACAAAACACAACTTAACACATTACGTGAATATAACTGAACATATCATCAGGACAGGCGTTCTATCCGCCTAGAAACATACGTCTTGTTGCCTAAAATGCCGAAATATATCATTTGTTGTACTGTAAATCTAAAGTCTAAACACGAAACTAAACGGGAATATGCAACACTTTTTAAACATCTAAACGCGATTAGTTTTCCATTAGAAATGAACAGATGACCTAAACACTGCATTTAGAAAACAGTAAATCTAAATGTCTTGTAAATGTCTTGTTTAACTTATAAACATCTCGTTCAGTTTCCCCTAAACACGAAACATGAAGGAATCCTGAACATCGTGTTTAGGGCTGGTTCACGGCTCGGGTGGAATTGGTCAAATTTGTCGTTTCGCTATATCTCCCGCCGGCGAATTTTTTCCCCC
>NMRB01000904.1:85564-98481 GCA_002633025.1 Notospermus geniculatus | reverse complement strand
GTGGATTCCCGCGGCTGTAGAAAGACTCACTTCTAAGACAGCCTAAAGCTGTGGAAACGATAATCCAATTCCAGCGCTAATTTTCTATTGTAGAGACAATCATCGGGTCGTTTTACCTACCTCCTGTTGGATGTAAATCGTCGATCATGTATCGAATTTCTATAACTCCAGGACAAAGCCTGAGTATAGGTAGGTCGATTGGCAGATCGGATGGAAACTCCCATTTCATCATCGCATGCCCATTTTGTTATTGGAATAGGGAGCACCATTTAGTCACATGATGACTTATAGAGCAGAGGTGACACCTATAGATGCGGTTCACCAAGCACGGCCAATCACACCTTGAATCGTCATGAACAATAGGTGGCATCTGTGTACTATAAAGGCGGTGACAGACTGGCGCGTAAGCAACGCGTTTGGAAGCGTTCAACCAATCAGGGAGGCGGTAACACGGACCGAAACACCTACCGAAGAATCTGATTGGCGGAATGCCTGCAGGACGCGCTGCGTACACGCCAGTCTGTCACCGGCGTAAGCCTAGTTTATACTTCGACGCAAGACCATCGGCGTCCGACGCCCGATCAAATCTGGACGCCGACTTCGCCGAATTGATTCATAGTCCAGCGTACTTTAGCGGCGGCGACCCGTTATGAAACTACCCAAGTAATAACAGCCTCGCGATCGGACGCCGACCAGATCGTACGACGGGGTCGGCGTCGAACGCAAGAACGCGCGTCGGTCGCCAGCGATGGTCGTGCGTCGAAGTATAAACAAGGCTTTAGTCCTCGTTCACACGGGCACGCGTACGGCGTATAGCGTCGAGCGTAATGCGTCCGTAAAAATACTTCTAGCTTGAGTCAATGAGCTGTTCATACGTCACTGTCAATGGGTTCGAAAGAGCCTCCCTTCCGCTGGGAAAATTCTTTGCAATTGACCACCATAGGTCTTCCCTGCCGTTTCAAGTCTTTATGAAATGGTCCATGGACCATGTGCTCACCACCTGAGTGAAAATGTACCAGAAAAACAAATGACAAATGTTAAATGAAATGTTCTAGTTCGAGTTCCTGGAAAATATGATTGTGGTCAAAATTTCATGGTCAGAACATCCTCGCTCGTCATGACATATGTGCCAGTCCATTTTCCAAAATGGCCGCTTGGTAACCATATATTAGGGTTCCAATTGCACAAAAATTTGCTGTACACATACATGTAGAGTGTAAATGTACCTATAGATACATGATCACATCAAGCTACCACTGGCCATTTGTGGGTTGAACAGGACACCAGTCTTATCCATCTTGTCCAAACAAGGCCATCGACTGGGGCGTCAGGCCAGATAGACTGGTGCGTATTGGTTCCCGATGTGCCGCCAAGGAGCACTGTTTGCCGCTGAGATCATGTGACTCAACATGACCAATCAGAACGCGTCCTCAAAAATAACCTCGAAAATTTATCAAAAAACACCAAGCTGATGAAGTATTCACGTTTCTCTATTCAGGACACGCTTTGACCCAAAATGATTTGAATATACATCAATAGTGAATAGAATACGTGAGAGGAAAAGCGCGATCCCTCACAAAATTGAACAATGCTGAAAAGTGTGATGATTTTAGTCGTGAGAATGCCTGAATGCCAGCTCACGAATACAGGTAAGCAGTGACAGCGAACAGGTTTCTATAGCCACTGTCTCCATGCACAAGCCTGTTGCATTTACAATCTCTTCCGTATCATACTCTCTTTACCAGAACCTAATGCCGCCAACATGACTCTCTTCCTTGATCGCAAATGCCTCGCGGGGCTTACAAAAAGCTAATCGAATCTTCTACTGCAATGACTTGCGCTTTTTCCCCCCAGTTCCGCTTAATTAGGCAACAAGTGAATGAACGTGATTAAGAAATATGACAGCAACTTTGCCAATGTAATAGTCTATATACATGCAGATACTTGGACATTGAATTATTATAATACTCCCATGGATGTTGTATTGGACTTCTTTCCAAAAACCTCGGAAAACGGCCGTTTTACCTTGGCACACATTTTCCCCTGCCTTGCCAGTATTTCAATAACGTGAAATTCTTTCCATTAGAATTTCATTCCCATTGCACTTTAATCATGATGATGGGGCTGTCATGTTGGCATTTTTTTCCAAGGACGCCCCTTTACGTTTCTCTTGATGCAAAATGCCACCAGGAACCATTGCGACTGTGGTGTAGTGACTGACACTGTATGCATTACGTTTTCTACCTCGTTTATGCATGCTCGACAAGACTGTTCAAATCAATCTACTAGTATTTGAATGATTTAAGTTACCAATTTGGCATTGAGACTGTTGCCGCACATAAAAGAGTGAGTTGACGCAGGGTACCTTACTTGATGAAAGGGTTAGTCAGGCTATGACAGCGCGTTAAACTTCTCAAGTGATGAAAAGGATGGCGGCCATTTTTGTCAGCTAGGTTTCGACATAGTATCATTCTAGTCGCGCTGTTACCACCATCCTGAGAATCTCAGGTCATTTACCAAATATCGCGCGTAGTGCTACAACGTCTGCACATAGATCTGGTGTTACGAGTTTCCGGATACCCAACTTCGTCCCCAGGAGTTAAGTATAGTTCGCTCAGACAACCTCGGACCACTCGCTCACTAACCCCTGGAATCAGCTTCGGTTGCTAATCCAGGAATCTTGGACTAAGTATAGGTGGCAGCACGAGTCAAAATAATCAATTTGAAATACTAACCAGTGCTTTTTAAAATTCTTTTTACAAAAAATCATCAAACCTGGATATAGATAACCTTCTGGTTTGATCCAAAATATTTTGAAAATTTCTTTGGGTATATTCTTGGATATATTTGACGGTTTCCCGTCAACCAATCACGTGCGTTAAATCCAAAGCTGATGCCAGGGGTTAGTGACGCGACCGCCATATTGTCAGAAAGCGAACGACCCCTGGGAACGAGGTTGCCGGATACCAGCCTCATAGCATTGTATCTCATTCCATAATTTATGCACGCTGTCGAATGACAGCTGCCCCAAACACATGAACTGGATCATACCTTCGTGTTCTGATCCCATTGGTACGGTTATCGGGATAATCCGTGAGAATCGTGTTGACACGAAGTTAATTCAGAACAATCAGAAACTCAGCGAGTTTGTCAGCGAATCGAGAAATTTTCACGTCTGCCATTTTGGGATGACCAAGACGGGATAGAAGCTTCACTGTGATTGGCTGGATTCGGCGGAGTTCACTACTCCGCTGCTTCCCCAACAATGTCGCCAGGGTCTGAACCAAGCGCGAGTTGGAGAGCCGGTTGTGAAGACCCTGGGTGCGAGGATGTGTTACCACTGGCTTTGTATGGCTTGGAGACGACGCGAGTCTTATCAAATTGGTTCCCGATTCCGCCTTCAGGAGAGGGATACCGAGGCATACCTCATGCATAAAGGGGCACTTTAATGAGCATTCAGCCCTTCAGGCGGCCGTTTCACGCGACCGCTGCATAGTCCTGTCATTATCGCGACAGCCGTTTGACTCGCTGCGTCCAATACGTAAATCACTGATGACAGGGGTCCACGTTCATCTATCTCAGTATAGTCATATAATTAACCAGAGTGGGTTATATTTGCGCCTGCCACTTTGACATTTGAGATACCGGTGAGTATGATCGCAGCGTCTTTCATGTTATCAATAATGTAATCACATAGAGCTGCGCTGAATAAGAAGCCGCACGTTGTCCAAATATGAAATGAGTTTTCAAGTTTGAATCGAAATCATTTTGATTTGTACATGTATAAAGCCGTCGCGACACACTTTGAGTCATCATTTCTGAATAACCAACGCTTAAAAAGCTTCAAATGAGATTCAAGTAAACACCGACGTGTCAGGCTCGAGTGAATGACAGTGAACTAGGGTAGGGAAGACCTTCAGTGGCACTTTATGCTGAATCAGCAAGTTAGGGAAGTTTTCCAAGGAGACGACGTTTATGTCAAGCGGATTGTCCAGTTATTAAAGAAGCCTACATTTTGCAATAAAACCTAGTTTTATGGCTAAAAAACTTAGTTTTTGTAGATAAAATAAGCTTATAAGTTTTTTGACAAAAAACTAGTTTTTTTGGGAAAAAATGTAATCAAACTAGTTTTATACATAAAACTTATATTTTTCCAATAAAACTAGGTTTTAATGCAAAAAAACTACTTTTTTTCAATAAAACCAAGTTTTAACGCCAAAATAGAGGTTTTTCAATCATCGGTGAGAAACTTAGTTTTTTTGTTTAAAAATCTTACTTTTCCGCAATAACTGGACAAATAGCCAAGAAACCTATATTTCTGCTTAAAAAACCTGGTTTTATAGAAAAAACTTGGTTTTTCTTCAATAAAACTAGTATTTTTGTAGAAAATATACTAGTAAGTTTCTTGAATACATGTAACTGGACAAACGGCGTTCAAAAACCTAGTTTCTACCTCGTCCCCAACGATTTCATTGTTATACTGGGACGAGGATAGGAAACCTCGGGCCCATGGGTCATGATGTACATGTATATGGTTGCACGCACAGCACTACTGGGGACGGGTACTTCGCAACCTCGTCCCGAAGAAATCATATTGGTCAGTGGGGTGGAGGTTTTAAAAGGTAGGTTTCTATAATGAAATGGTCCATGGACCATGTGCTCACCATATTGAACATAATAGTGTAATGACAAAGAGAGGTGCACGTCAGTTACGAGCAATCTGGGTCAACTCATTGCCAAGTTGCAGGACTTCAATGATTTTGGGCTTATGCCACCTGGCGGCCATATTGGATGTCCGACCTGGCCAAAATTTCACATGCACATAAAGGTCATCTAGAGGAAGCCACGTAGCACATTTGAGCGCTCTGGGTCAAGTCGTTCCTGAGTTATAGCACATTTGATGACTTTCGGGTTACGCCACCTGGCGGCCATATAGGAAATTTAATCAGGCCGGAATTTGATGTGCTTGTAAAGGTCATCAAGAGGGAGGTAAATATCAAGTTTGAGCACTCTGGGTCAAGCCGTTCCTGAGTTTTAGCACTTGGATGATTTTCAGGTTACGCCACCTGGCGGCCATATTGGATGTCCGATCGGGCCGAAACTCGGTATTTTTGAAGGTACCCCTCTAATACACGTTTATGCAAGATATGAAGACTCTCGGTGAAATAATTAAGAACTGCAGCTGGTTCGTTACTTTTATCGAACTTTGACCTCTGTCACCTTGAAAAGTAGGTCAAATCAAAAACCCGTTACATATGTTATGTATCCTAATTAGATACACCTATGATAAAAATTTGGAGATGATCCAGTCATTAGTAGGAGTTATTGCACTTTTTGTGTTTTTGGTTTTGGCCACCTGGAGGCCAAGCCAAGAATCGAATCGGACCGAAACTTGGTGTCGCAGGTCATCTGACCTAGGGGTATATATGTACCAAGTTTCAGATCAATAGCTCCAGTGGTTACGAAACGTGCCCTGCTAACGGACGACGACGACGGACGACGGACGCTGACTGACGACTAAAGCTCACGGGTGAGCTAAAAACTAGGGCCCATATTTTCAAAGCTGTTTTCACGTTAAAATGCATTTTAGTCCAGCTCTTGCATGCATGCAAGAGCTGGACTAAAATGCATTTTAGCGTGAAAACAGCTTTGAAAATATGGGCCCAGGTTTTTATCAAAAACCTACTTTTTAAGACACAAAACTTGGTTTTATTAAAAAACGTGTTTTTTGACTGATAAACTTAGTTTTATGGAATAACTGGACATTTCAGTGTGGAAACTTACATTTTTGTCGGTAAAATGGGGGTTGTATGGTGTTTTTGTTCATAAAATATAGGTTTTTTGACGAAAACTAAGTTTTTGATAAAAACCTATATTTTATGACAGAAAAAACTAAGTTTTTTTCTATAAAAGTCGGTTTTATGACAAAAACTATTTTTTTAGGAGAAAAACTTAGTTTTTATCAAAAAACTATATTTTGTCCACAAAAACTAAGTTTTTTAGCCATAAAACTAGGTTCTGTTTCAAAAATATAGGTTTCTTTAATAACTGGACAATCCGCTTGCCATAGACGTTCACTGCAACGAGAAGAAAACTTGTTGAAATTGTTGGGAACATTTGATTTTTTAACAAATACCAAACTTTGTTGAAATCCGTCCAGTAGTTTTTTAATTCAAAACCCAAAACATCGTGGATATCTACTTCTAAAATGGAGTAAGTGTAAATACATTGTACATATTTAGGTTTTTTATTTGCAGTTTTCTCAGACAATGCAAATATCATACGAAATGGCCGTCATCCCTGCCAGGCACGGTTAAATATCAGGCACGCCTAACATGTTTTACACTAATTCCGATCAAAAGGAGCCAATTTTGGAACATTAACCATAAATTGTATCTTGATAGCGCACATTTACATGTTACCAAAAATACGTTTTTTTATTGTGTCGGCGTCATGCGGCCTCTACTTCTACTAGCGGAGCACCATGGAGTTTGCGCACTACCAGCTTCTCCCATGGTCTCACTCTCCAGTTAATTGTGATCTAGCCTTGATGAGAAGAGATACGACGGAGGAGATGTCTGAATGACCCTGCTCTGAGAAGATGCGGCACAATCACGCTGTCGACGCAAGAAGGTGCCTGGGTTGTTGCTTTGTTCGT
Organism: Notospermus geniculatus; assembly: GCA_002633025.1. NCBI lineage: Eukaryota > Metazoa > Nemertea > Pilidiophora > Heteronemertea > Lineidae > Notospermus > Notospermus geniculatus. Next base: position 91,823 of record NMRB01000904.1, on the reverse strand, counting down.
ACATGTATTACACTGAACGTCTGATTATGTTTGGTACTGAGCGGCTTTCCGTCGCGAGTACCGGCAAAATATCGATACTACACCGCAGCAATGTGGAGTTCGCCTCTTTGACCAACCCTTCCGCTTGATTGGCTGTGATGGGGTGCGTGAACACAACAGATGCTTCGGCTGGCATTTTCACGGAAAACCGAAGACATCAATGCTGTTGCCATTGTAAGTGGGTAAGATAATAACTCAGTGTAGACACCACAATATCGCCCATTCAATGGGGCATGAAAGTGGATATATATCGCAGTTTCACATCGTATGATCAGGCACCAAATTCAAGCTTACCCCACTCAAAAATGACAATGCAAATAAGCATTGTTAACGTATACATGTAGCATTGGCGTTCGGCGTCCAATGGCATGACCGCTGATCATAATGCAGACCAGGGTCGTCTACAGTTGATTTCAGGTATAACTGAAGTCGACCAACAGATTAGCCTGAGGTGACGGTCTTTCGTTTTTTGATACACTAGCCCTGTTTACACTACACAGAAATCCCCGGGCTTTTTGAGACCCGTGTCAAGCCCGGCTCTGAAAAATCCCCCCTGAGACGCGATGCGTGTCGACACTACTAAAATCTTGTGATGCTGATCTAAGTTAAGCCCTCCAAAACCCCTTCCAGCTCGGAGGGCTTAGCCCCGGGTTTTTCATCCCCGGGTCTATTAGACCCGTGCTTTTAACAGGTGTAGACAGAAAAAGCCCGGGTGAGACGCGGGTTTTTATGCACGTATGTAGTGTAAACAGGGCTATTGTTCGTTGTTTGGTGAAGGTGTGCGGAAGGTGAGCCAATGAGCTAATTGGATTGGATTAGTGATTAGCAGATACCAACTCCATGCGAAGGCGTTCACATGTTTCAGGTACGAAAGCCCAGGAAGAGAATGGAACGGTATTAAACACATCAAGCTGTTGAATTTCTTGGGCATGAAGACCGCTATATCTCATATTGGAATGTGGTTTCAATTGAAGTTGGGGGGGGGGGCGGGGGGTCCAGGCTTGAAGATTGAAGTTCGGGTTCAAGATTGAAGATTATAGAGTTTTCGCAAAGCCCCCGAAACGCCAACGCGAACGTCTATCCTTTTGTTCGGTGTTGTCTTCGTGGCATCGAACAATGGGATTGGCGTTCGCGTTGGCGTTTCGGGGGCTTTGCGAAAACTCCCTATTGAGAATTGAATGAGCCTTCTGGGCTTTGGTAGTTCAGTTAGAATTTCCGGTACAAATAAAACGCCCACCCTGGCTGCATGTGGTGCGTTTTACTAATGACACGAGGGATGAATAAATTTTCAGTGTTAATGTTCAGGTACTTAAAGAAAGAATTATTGACACAGCTCTGCTTAAACATTCACTTTAGACGTTGGTAAAATCGCATTCTACATTCGATCGCCGGCAAGAAAAATTGAAGGAAACTTTATTGACACAGCTCTGTTTAAACATTCACTTGTTACGTTGATATGAGATTGCTGACTGTACTCGAGTTGCAAGAAAAATCCATGAATGAAAGAAGGAATGAGATGGAAGCAAATATTCTGTACGTAATGCTTTTCATGGCGATTGCATTCAACAGTCTGTCGTAGGATCTTGCTCGCGAATGGATTGTCGTCGCCGCGACTGTTTTTGTTTGTTCGTTAATGTTTTGGTTTGGCTTTTTTAATTTGCCACCACATGCATGCGAAATGACGCATTCCAAGAACATATTAGGCCTACACCAATGATCCGTGGCAAACCACCTACTACCGTTCAAAGAAACTTGTCCAGTATTGAGCGATATTTGGCGTTATTCAGAACGTCTTTATTGATGACACCCTGTATACGCCATACACCTTGTTCATGTGCCACGGCTGACAGGTCCCTGTGCTACTGTTGACAATTTGGTTTGGTTGTCAAAAACAAATGCTCACCTGTAAGTGAATGTACTAGAAGAACAGATGACAATGTTAAATTGAAATATTCCAGGCAAGCCATTCCAGGGTCAAAATGGTCAAAATGTGGCATATACATAGGCCTACATAGAAGGTAGCCAGGTTAGAACATTCAACATTCTATTGCTATTGTTTGGTGGCGATCCGACCTACGGTTAAGGCGAAATAGCATAAAGGTTTTTGGTTTAGCGCTCCTGGTGACCAAGCCAGGAATAAAATCGGACCGAAACTTGGTGTCTGAGGTCATCTGACCTGGGGGCACATATGTAGGCCTACCAAGTTTGGTGCCAATAGGCCCAGCGGTTACGAAACGTGCCCTGCTAACAGACTACGACGGACGACGACGACGACGACGACGGACGATGGACATCGCATGGCGACTAACTCACAGGTGAGCTAAAAATCCGGGCAAAAATTAAAAATAAACGTATAATTTCATTTTCATGTCATCCAATTCATGCTGGTAAAAATTTATTTCCGCCAAGAAATTAACTTTCCTTTGACAATGACGACTTTTGGACAAACAGAATCAATTCGACACCTTTATTTACTGAAATACATGACATTTGTTGCCGTAATGTCCCCTGACTGGCGTCTCAAAAACAATTGGGATGCGCGAATATGATCCTCTTCCAATTATTTCAGCTGGTGAATGATAAAATCGTAATACTAGGATTGTTTTGTTTGCGCGAGTGGTAATGGTTTCTCAGTCAATATTAGTCCATTAATAGTCACGAGCTATGGGTTTCAGCCCATGCCCTCTGATATGGGATGAGAGACGATCTTTGCCCGTCAGACAACCCACATCGGGTGCAATAAAATTGCCTTGGTCAACAGGAGGGAACGGAGGTGTCAATTTTCTTGGCGTCAACGACCTTACGTTTATTAGCATTGTTGGAAATGGAAATATGAGCAAACAGCCATGTTGTACGCCAGGGACAAGTTGTTGGTATTGTAGATACAGTAACTGAACTGTTTTGTCTAGGAAGGATATTTGACTGAACCAGCCGTAACAAAATGAACGAAAACAGGGCGACTCTAAATTAAACTGAAGACTGAAGATGGAAGACTCATAACTATAAAACGCAGACACGCTGAACAATAAAACGCAGACTCCCTGAATTTTATTATAAAACGCAGACGCCTGAACTATGAAACGCAGACCACCCTGAACTATAAACACAGACAGTGAACTATAAAAGGCATTACAAGTACACACTGAAATATAAAACGCACCGTGGACTATAAAACGCGCGCAGACACCCTGTACTATAAAACGCAGACACCCTGAGCTATAAAACGCAGATCTACCTTAACTACAATGTATAAAACGCAGACACCCTGAACTGTAAAACGCATACCCCTAAACTAACGCACACCCTCTCAGAACTATAAAACGGCGCAGAAAGAACAGGTTGCTACTTCGGCAACATGAGATTTATCCAAAAGAGGAAGTCTTCACTGTACATCGTTCGCATATCCGTCTTTTGTGTTTAAAGCAGATTTTGATACGGCATCATTGGGCGTCTGCAGCCTATCTTTCACTCGACACGCTATTAACCTGGATCAACAACCTAGAGGTATATCAATAAACGTTTTTTCTGTTGTCGCCCTGTTCAAAATCATGAGCATGCCCGAGGAGCATACTGGGCTAAATCAGGTGCTCTTCTTAATGGATCCTGCGGATTCCCTCCGTTTATCCCGGTGACACGGCAGGCAGACGATGCAGTCATGGCGGGACATCAGGTGTGGCTTTCCCAGTCATGATGGGTATAATGGTTCGCCATTTACAAAGCTTCTTATATTTGCTGTGTCCGTAGACAACGTGGCCGGGCATCCTTATGGTGCTTATACTTTGGTTGTGGTCACGAGCCCTGGAATTGCTTGGTGAAGATTGATGGCATTCGTGATCCCCAGGATACAGACCTGAGGAGGCGGTCGATTTGTTGCTCAGTCTCCGTGCCATTTATATGGCGGTGGGTTTTTCCGGACAAAAATATACCGTACATGACAGAAAGTCATACAAGGCTGGCACTCTGTGGAAGGGAAAAGCAACATGCATAATAATGTGGTGTTTTCGGTAAGGCAATCCTTTGGGCTGTCAGAGTCGATGATCATCCAGCACCTGTCACGTCCGAGTCTGAGGTCCCGGGTTCGACTCCCGCTCGGACCAGAGTATCAGAGTACCAGAGGAGAAAGTCCTAGGAATGCAAGTCCGCCAAACGATAGCCAACTCAATAATAGTCTGCTAGGTCACGTGGTCATGGTCTCTCTACTGGTCTCTCTACTCGGACCCAGAGGGTGGGGAGGGGGTTGGGGGGTCGTGACCCCCCTGCTTTCCACCACCAATTGTTTTTTTTTCAATAATTTGCAGCAACAAGCAAAAAATGCAAAAATAATGCTTCTGTTTTGATACCGGTACTGAGATGCCAGGAAATCGCGTCTACTGCCTTCTAGATTTCAAATTTGGCGCGTGCACCTTCGGCGTCCGCCTGCCACGACCCCCCCCCGCGCCGGCCCTGACCCCGGCCCTCTGCCAAAAATCCTGGATCCGCGCCTGCTATAGCCATATATTCTAATCCCTCGTTGAACAATAAAACCGGACTTTTGATTCCAGGGGACTTAGGTCCCTGTCACACTGGTATTCATTGATAGAGAGGGCGACACTCTCTCACAGCGTACCTTCGGGTCTCCGGTTTCCTTCTGCAAGCAAATCGCCAAATATTCTTTGAAAATAGGGAGGTTTCGAAATCAAACGATAAACGTTAACGACAACGTTATTTTTGTACCGAAAATACACTATAAAATCTGGTTAATGTGTAATACGAAAAATAACGTTGTCGTAAAGTTTACGTTTATCGTTTGATTTCGAAACCTCCCTATTAATAATGATAGAGCTCACGAAAAAAATCCTATCTCTGGTTGAATGCTTGGTCTGTGGCCACAGCTTTCCATGTGGACATTAGAAACAGCCGTTCCTTCACAGGCCGTCATTCGTGGAATGACAATGTTTCACGTAGCTTTTGGGATGCACTTGGGTCCAATCCGTTGTTTCTATGGAAACCAACTCCTATCAGTAAGTATAAGCAGTTTTCCTTGCGACAAACAGCCTGGGGGGGGGGAATAGCAGGGGTCGGGTTGCCTGTCTGATCTCAAAATAGACCCTGTGCAGATACTGACCCAAACAGCGCCGACACAGAAACATAATGAGAAGACAGGATATGTATACTGTCAACCATGAACTAGTTTCAACCCCCTTACTGAAAAGCCGGTGCAGAATCTTATGCCCCTGATATAGAATAACTCCCAACAATACATTTACGGATTAAGCGGCACCTACCATTGAATTGGACACCAGAGAGACCAAGACCCTTAATCCTGTGACAAACAATGCAGGGGGACATCAGGAAGACGGGGGCATTAGATTTTATCACATCGGGCCATTTCTATGCATCACATCATTGCACTCCAAGTGGCCCTACATGTAGACCTGTACAGTGTGTTCATACACATAGGCCCGAACTCATAAAGGATGTCTATCTCTCAGACGAGTCTGACCCGCCAAAACAAGTCAAATGCCCGTATTCTAGACGCCATCTTAACTCTAAGGTCCACTTTAACCTTTTGTATTTTGCCCTGCAAATAATAGCTAAGGTAAACCTTAGGCTTCCTTAAAGGGCACCGCACACTAGCGATTTTTTCGAGCGATTTTGTAGGCGACCGGCCTTGCGACCACAGAAGCGACTGAACATTTTTCAGATTTTTTAGTTTTTGTTGACTTGTTTGCGACAAATGCTTCTTTGGAAGATCAGTGATGTCGTGGATGACATCATTGATCGACCGCAAAGGTAATTACGGCAGGCGACGTAGTAGTCGCATCGGTAGTCGCCCCCATTTTAGTCGCCAGTGTGCGGAGCCCTTTACATGTACATAGAAGTATACGGTATACGAAAACGCCATTTAACAATGGCTTCATGGTCGTGAATCCATTTGAAGCCTTGGCGTTTTCGTATACCGTATACTTCTATGTAAAGGAAGCCTTAAGCTAGGAATCCACTGCTGATTTTCTACGTTGCGACTTGCTTTGCAACCTGCTACCTGCGATTGAATACGATCGCAAGGAACTGATACCAGTCGCCGACCGATTGCCGACTGAAATTGACCACATCTTCGCCATTGGTGGAAATAACGTCAAGCGAGTCCACTACGGCGATCGAGTGCCCAGTTGCAAAGCAAGTCGCAACGCAAAATCAGCTTGAAAATCGATGGTGGATTCCTAGCTTTAGACCCTTATTA
>NMRB01000904.1:32887-70152 GCA_002633025.1 Notospermus geniculatus | reverse complement strand
TGCGTCCAACATTTCTCGCTTCGAGCATTCAGCGAGGTAGTGCAGCGAATGTCGGCCAGGTGGATACTCAGTGACCTATCCCAACGAGGTTTTGTACCATTAGGTACATTTCCTGCGGATAATCCGTTGAAGAAAGCGCCCTGCAACCTCATTTCGACTCCTGCAGCTTGCTGCTAGCGCTGCACACAGATGTACACGATGTAGGCACGATGTACAGGTTTGTACACACAGTGCGTGATTCACTGATGTCGCGTCATCGACGGAGCGTCCTCCCTGATATCTTAGGCCTGTTTATTGCAATCAAACTGCACTGAACCTATGTATACTATCTTTAGTTTGAGGTATTTTAGAATAGAAATTGAACCCTCGGCGTCGGACCTCTGTTGAGTATCCCAAACACTCTCGGGTGGAGCGTAAAACTCGTCCAAACCCTCGGCGAAGCGCCTCGGGTTTGGACTGCGTTTTAGCTCCACCCTCGAGTGTTTGGGATACTCAACAGAGGTCCTCCGCCTCGGGTTCAATTCCTTAAATAGGTGTGGTACTATTTTTGTTGCTTCTAATGCCAATGCATACAGTGGAGCCTTTCACTCTTATGGAGTGACTTTCTGGAGTGGTCCCTGCCTCACTCCAAATGAGTGAATTTCACTCTTCAGAATGAGGAACCTAACTCACTACCTCAACAGGTGTCACTAGTGGTTAAAATTATTGAATTGAAAGGGACATTCAGGTCCTGATCAATTTCCCACACAAAAGGCATCCATTGTATAGGACCTGGTTACTGTGTGCTGCCCTCTATCACAGTTATGATCCCCATTAAGAGAGTAATACACCCAAAGCTTCTTCAAGTTAAACTCATGTACATTAATATGGTGTATGCTTTTAGAATGTTCAGCCCTTCATCATGGTTGGTTTGTGGGTCCTTATTTTAATCCCCTCAACAAGTAATGTCCTTTTGAAAGTTTTTGTTTTCTACTCTTGAGTTGGCTTGCGTTGCGTGTTCACCTTTATATGTTCACTTTTACGACTGATTTACAATCATTTGATGTCACTGATCTCCTGTGTTCTCTGATCCTTCCACTCAAGGGAGTCTTCCTAAGGGTTTTAGACTGATACGAGGAGGGTTAATAAGACATACATGAAACATGTGTCACTCTGTCTGTTGAAGACTCCTCAATCCCATAGTAAAAATCCCCATCAATCCCACTTGGGGAAATTTTTTACACGCTTTTTAAACTTTATCATTGGCCCCAACAACTGAACTTTGTACAGGAGAATGAGACCGGATGTACAACAAAGTAACCTTTGAACGGTTGGATTTACACCCAGTACATGTATATGTATTACAAACAGATAGAAACACGGTGCCTCTTATTCGAAAAAACATGTTTTTTGTAGTTTTAAACTGGTTACGTAATTAGAAACGGCGTTTTTATGTATTTTGGCACATTTTGTGTTAATTTACATAATTATGTCATTTCGTATTACATAAAACAATTAAAAACATGCTTGTCTGCTTCTAAGGCACCATGTTTCTATCCATTGGTAATACATTTATGGGGTGCAAATCCAACCGTTCAAAAGTTAGCTGTACATCGGTTCCCATTCTCCTGTACAAACATGACAAAGCTCTATTATTGGGTCCAATGATAAAGTCAGTTCCAAATATTCAAACCTTAATAAAACATTTTCCCCAAAAGGGATTCATGGGGATTTTCGGTATGTGGTTTCTCGCAGTCACATGCATAAAATTACAAAAAATCGTTCATATCCTAATTTTTTCCATGTTTTTGGACAAGATTAATCTCTCCTATACCAGTCTATTTGTCTGTTTCACAATATTCCACTTAAAAGAATGAGTTGAAGTATGTCACCTTACCTGATGAAAGATAGTCACGATATAAAAGCACATTGAACTTCTCAAGTGATGAAAAGTGGCCATTGTCAGCTAAGGTTCAACATAGTATCAGTCCAGTCTCAGTGTACCACTGGCTACATATAGGTGGACAGGACACCAGTTACAGAGTCACTAGGAACTTTGAAGGGCGGGAAATTCAAATACCCCTGTTTTTGATTTTGTTGAATAGCACCGCCTGGTGGACAGATCTAACATTATTTTCCCTTTGAGCTGATGTAGAAAATATCAACCTATCTATTCCATCACTTTTGGTCGACAAATTTCTCATAGGGGCTGAGATATTGAGACATTTCATTTTGCGCAAAATGCCCCCTGGTGGGCATTATGTAGGTCAGATCGCAAAAATTTTTGGTTCTGCTTCGAGTCCTTCCCAGGGCCTACCTCTCCACCAACTTTCATGACCGAGGGCCTTGCGGCTGCGAAACGTGCCAGTTTAACGGACGACAGACAGACACACACACACACACACAGACAGACAGATTTTGAACCATTTTATAGTCATATAAATAGCTCCGCTGACCTTTGGTCAGCTGAGCTAAAAATCGTTCATATCCTAATTTTTTCCATGTTTTTGGACAAGATTAATCTCTCCTATACCAGTCTATTTGTCTGTTTCACAATATAGCCTATAGCTATCATCGTCAACGTTTTTGCTCCACCAAATCGACGATAATCACCAAGGATCTACAGTATACCCTGCTTCAAAAATTGCTCCCCCTTCGTTACTTTCCCGTCTCATTGACGCTCCGGGGAATATCCCAGCCGACAATAAATAAAGTGTCACAAGTCTTAATCTTAAAATTCCCTTGTTCTTGCCAACAATTCATGCTTGGAGCCGTTCACAGTTCGTCTCTAAGGTGAATCCCCGTAGACATGTTCTCTAAGATGATTTTAAATGCTGTTGACAAAGCCGTCCTCAAGGCACGTATGATTCTAAAAAGGTCAAGGGGTATAAAAGAATGATACGTTAGCGCAGTGAAAATGAACGGGATGATGAAACGAGAGTGGAAAACGACGATTTCATCACGGTGAAAGCACCCGAGGGCTTGGTGTATAAAACTGTGGCTGTAATATCGGTGAATTATCAATGTCACTTTATGTCTCTCAGTGCTTATAGCGCCGAACGGAATCTACATGTAGTACAGCCAGACTCTTTCATTACCATTACAGAGTCTGGCCTCAAACTTGATTTTTACTGTTCGATGGTAGTCTCGCGCAACTGCGAATTTCGGGTCAGACTCAGCTTTAAAATGGTCACCGTGCATGATCACACCAATACAACACCGAACACGTCGAAATGTCTGACAAAAACACTTCATTTCTGATCACTACTGGCTGTAGCTGGTAGCTATCAGTCTCAGTCATTTTTGTGTTTGGTCGCCATGTTTACATCATGTGACCAAGAAAATGACCAATCAGCATTTATTTGGATGAATGAATTTGCGGATGGTTCCGTGAGTGTAACTGCGTTCGTTAGCCAATCAGCGAGCGTACCAGGATCTTGGTAAGCATCCAGACAGTAATATCGCAGTTTGATCCCAGACGCTTGTTCAATCCCCAGATTCGAAACAGCGGCGGGGTGACCGAGATTACATTTAGTACTCATCGTTCCGACCTATCTCCAACGCAGAGGTCAGACGGTTTCACCTTACTGACTCTGCCTTCAAACGTCAGTGCCCCCTTTCGCGTAGGAATGACGTCATTTAAGATGGCTGCCTCCTTGTTGCACGTGGTTATGTTTACACTCACAAAATCATGTGATCAAATTCGACGAAGCTGATTGGTCCATCGATTTGGTTGCTTCTAAAATAGAAACTATTTCTGCGGAACGACCGAACCGAAGCACAGCCATACGTGTAATCCGCCGCAAAAAAGTGCAACACAAAATAATGAACAAATGTTTAAAAATCATGGTGTGTTTGGTGTTTTGGTACACGTCTAAACTTGACAGTACGATTATGATTTTATTAGGGTGAAAAAGTAGCTGTAGATCAGTTTTTATTCATTCTGCTCATTCCGAGCAGAAGTGATGAGGGCGTTTGAAGCCAGTGGTACAAGTGGAGCAAACCGAAAACGCGGAACGTCGTACCGCTGGGCTAGCGAGTTTGCGTTTCGACAGCCCTTCGCCATCTTGGATTTTTGCCAACTGCACATGCGCAGTTATTTCTGGGGGGGGGGGTATGTGATACGCATTCCCTCTTCAAAGGTATGATCTATCGGTCAGTGTCTCGCCACTGGCACGGAATGAATCGACGGCCGATATCCTGGCCGATGTATCGCGGAATGAAGCGCGTTTATCATCGTTCATCACCACTGACAGCAGGCCATGTATTATTCATATCCGGAAGACATGATAGTGTACCAACATCGACGCCATGCACCGGTAAGTGCCCGCTGCTCACGGCAATATTGCCCAGATCACATAAAACTGACCTCAGCTGTCCCCCATTCGCACTATTGGCGCGCGGGTATGAAAGACGATGGCATGCCGCCAGCAATGGCGCCATAGCTGGCTTTGAAGATGAAGCTGAATTTTTTGCAGTTTTCATCCAAATTCCGTGTACCACTCAAGAAAATTTACAACGTATTATCCCCGACTTTTACCTCCTGCATTATGTTTCTTTGCAAAGTAACCAAAACTATTAAGAAAATTGTTTGGCTACAGAGCGGTGTCGTCGTACAAAAACGTCTGCAAGTGACGTCATCCGGTATCCGGAAGGCTATAGCAATCGATGAAACAAATCATTTGAAAGTGCCAAGTCACAATTTTTTGGGGGAAACCACAAATTATTTTCGAGAAGTGTCATATACAAATGTACATGTACAGTCATGGACATAAATTTATCTACACCTGATGCCTTGAATATTTCAAATACTACTGGGGCAATTTTAACACGGTTTGTTCCACATGAAAGAACATCCTGTTGGTCATATTTCTGCATCAAATTTTTGGAAATGTCGTAATTGTGTAATAGCTCATCAGGAAAATCTTTAAAAAACAACATAAATGTTGTTTTATTATTGTTTAAAAATTTTTATTATTGTAACTTTTTTGTGACTTTTGTTGCAGGTTTGATAGAGTGGAACTTTCTAAGGATTTCGGGCTTTGTTTCGATTGGTTGCTGAGTTACTTGAGATTATCAAAATTTTGATAATTTGAAATTTTCATTCTTTTCAGGAAACTTTCATGCCATTTAGATAAAGCTACATGTAACCTCAGAATAGTGGAACCTTTTTGCGTTAACTGGGCAGAAATATTGCACATTTTTCAAAGTATCAAAATGTTGACATTTTGAAAAATACGCTTTACTAACCAGTTTACGCTAAAAGTTCCAAAACATTATACTTCTGCGTTTTTAGGTGAGCTCTGTCTACTGATATCAAAATTTTGTGAAACATAGGAAATTCTCAAACTATAGAAATTTTGATAATCTCAAATATCTCAGCAACCTCTCAACATATTTTGATGAAACAAAGCCCAAAATCCTCAGAAAGTTTCACTCTATCATAACTACAGCAAAATTCACAAAAAAGTCACATACATGTAATAAAAATGCTGATTTTTAAGATTTTTTTCTGATGAGCTATTACGCAATTATGATATTTTCAAACTTCCGAAATTTTGATGCAGAAATATGACCAACAAGATGTACGTTCACGTGGAACAAACCGTGTTCAAACTGCTGGCCCGGCGGTATTTGAATATTGAAGGTATCAGGTGTAGGTAAATTTATGTCCACGGCTGTATGTACAGGGACTAGGCTTTACAAACAGTTGACCACAGGTGCTTGCCATTGGTTACGTTTGTGTTAGGCCCCATGCCCTCGTAGATCGCCCCAGCATCCCTATAATATACATTTAAAATATATAATACTATTATACGTGTATATTTTAAATGTATATAGGGTTAGGCCCCTATTATTAATAGGGGCCTAACCCTAATCACTACATGTATGATGTAGCTCTAACCCTAATGACTGTTTAGACTTAGAGGGGCCTCTGAGCACTCTACCGGCTGTGAGTGACATAGATTACATGTAGAATCTCTTCCATTTCCCTTGCTTTTCCGTGTTCACCTGATTTTTCTGTGTAAATCAACCTGTCATCAGCCAACGCACACGGGAAGAGCTCTTCAGCGATCGACTTTTCCCAGGCAGCACTTCTAATAGAGCTGAATTGCACCGCAATGACTGCCATTAAATGAAAAAATAGATTTAAATTACATTATCTCATATCTCATTAGCTTTCCACATTTTCCTCTTATTCGTTCCACGTACAGAGTTTGCAGAAGATGAAATGTCCAACGTTTTTTTTTTATATATTTCGTATTTGAAGCTTTATTTCCGGATTAAATAAATAAGATGAGGTACATGTATGTATCAGCGACATCAATAATCGCGTTCTACTATATGGCTACGTACGTTACGTACGTACGTACGTACGTACGTGTACATGTATTAACCCTTTGACTGCCGCTTGTTATTTCTTCAAAGCAGAAAAAACGCACAAGTTTCTGGAAGTGTGGAAGCCTGTTCCATAGGTACGTGTACATTCATCGTATAAAGTACTCAGTGAGAGCTTTCCAGTGAATACCCATTTGATAAGGTTTTAGGTACCATCCAGTCTTTTTTGTACAACAGGAGAGGTTAAGACGCTGAACAATAAACGTAAAGGTCGCACTCCATTAGTGTGCCCAGGGGGCTGAAATGTGACTGCCAGGAGACATCATTAGGGAGTTGACGCAACCGTCCGGTTAGGCAAACGACTGCGTTTCTCTTTGGTTCAGATATAAGCCGTCACGGGTTACACTACATAAAATCCCCGGATTTTTTGCGGTCACACCTATGAATTGCCGGGCTTCAAGAAACCCGTGTCTGAAAACACGGGTTTTTGAGACACGGCAAACTCGCCGTGCTATTCGAAATTGCCATGTTTACGTCAGTTCTTCGCACGGCTACAGATGGCGCAGCCATTAAGTGACCTCGTTTTCGCGCCTCCAACAATGTGCCAATACAGAAATGACCGAAGAGTCAGTGCATGCAGCGCACCTGTCGCCGGGCTACTTAACTACAATGTGACCTCTCGTCGGGCTTTTCGCACACACGGGTTTGACACGGGTCTGTAAAAACACGGGTATTTTCAACAAGTTTAACCTTAGCCTTTGGTTCAGATATAAGCCGTGGTTACACTACATAAAATCCCCGGATTTTTTGCGGTCACACCTATGAATTGCCGGGCTTCAAGAAACCCGTGTCTGAAAAACACGAGTTTTTGAGACACGGCAAGCTCGCCGTGCTATTCGAAATCCCCGTGTTTTCGTTAGTTCTTGAGCACGGCTACAGATAGCGCAGCCAAGTGACCTCGTTTTCGCGCCTCCAACAATGTGCCAACAGAAATGACCGAAGAGTCAGTGCATGCAGCGCACCTGTCGCCGGGCTACTTAACTACAATGTAGTGGTGTGACCTCTCGCCGGGATTTTCGTTCACACGGGTTTGACACGGGTCTGGAAAACACGGGTATTTTCAACAGGTGTAACCATAGCTATACTCAGACAATAGAAAATGATAACCATGTATAGTCCCTTATCCTTCATTTTCTTTAAACTCGCTACATGTATTTCTGAAATTTGACGGAACGTGTACCTGTGGCGTTGAAAGGGTTAAGTAACATCCTCCTTCCGGAGTTTGTAGACGGCAGTCGTTTTAAAGATGTGTCAAAAATCTTTTGTTCTCTGAATCTCTCTGAGGACGGTGCATACTTGCTTTAGGAAGAAAAGCGGCTGTTACTAATTAGACGACGGGAGAAATGATAAAGAGCGTGATTCTATTCCCTGCAATGGAAAAAAAATCAGTGACGTTTCTCAAGATTTTCTAACGCAATCGAGGTAGATCCCGTTACAAGACTCTTTAACCTTTGCACCCGTTGCAATCGGCAATTATACGTCACTACCATGTCTCATTTGTCTACCCAGCCATGATAATGGCATCTTCCCGCGATCATCAGCTGCATATTTTCGTTTTATTCGCCCCATCAGCTCATGTTTGGACACTTGAACCGTCAAATGCAGCGCGCAAGTTCGATATTAATTACCCCATAAAAACTTCATCTCTAATGTATTGAGGAGGAATGAGAACGGAGGTCATTATTCTCCGTGATCGGTGTAACTGCCGGCTTACATCGATGATACCCCGCAAGACACAAGTAGGACACCGTATACGGCATCTTCAGGTCCCGGGCTTCAGGTGATCAGAGGTTCTCAGCGCTCGCTCCTTTCGTCACCGCACATAAAGTATGCCGGGGATGCGATATGACAAAGGTAGCGAGCCTCAAAATCCCCTGGGGCCAGATTTACGAAAGCCTCGCTAACTTAGCGTTCCCGCAAAGACCTCGCAAACGAAAATGTCGTACACATGTACATGTATTTACGACAACTGCGCATCGGTTAAATTCGCAAGCACAACGCAAAATTCAGCGAATTCGCTATTTCCTCGCAATAATTCGCACAAAATTGGCGTCATATTTACGAACGCCTCGCTATCTTTGCGATCGCGCCAAGCCTGCGCAAACGGTTCGCTAAAGCCACAAGCGGGAGATCTGGCATGTCTGGAGGTCTCGCTAAACCGTGCGAGACCATCATGACGTCACTACTGGCTGTCGGAGAGGAAATGCGGGGAATTTATGTCGTGAGAGGGTGTTCCTGAACCGATTTACTCCATTAAAGTCATTCCAAAGGTATACGCCGAGACATGTGATATTGGAAGTACATGTACTGATTTTAATTCAGGATGAACTCGAATCGCCAATACATTTATGGCCGTAAATCTTCGTAGATGATTTACGAATTACGAATTGCTAATTGTCATCTACAAGAAATATGTTTGGGGGCTTTTCTGAACACACAGGTGACAATTGTGTATACATGTACCTGGCACACTAGCAGTGGACTAAATGCTTGAAATATCTGTTGTTAAAGAGAGATTGTCACATCGTTCACAAGGCCGAAGGGTTTAGACGAAGAAACCGAATCATGACGTAACGTCATCAACGTCCTGAAATCGTTTCCCTGCACCAACCGAACTTAAAAGGATTACATCACTGGCTATAATGTTCTCTATACACGCTGTTTGAAGGCAAGGAAATAACGGCTTGCGATCCTTCGCAGACGGCGATACATGTAACTATATGATAGCGAAGGGTTTGCGCACGGGCCATCGACCTATTTCAGACTGGTGCACTTCACCAGAGAAAACATTGAGAAATAGAGTGTGAAATATGCATTGAATAGGAGAGCAAAATTCTATCTTACCTATTTTTGATAGCGAGTTTAAGAGATCCTCCCGCTAACTGTATCACTAACGTTAACATTTTTTTACATTGGAAATGTAATGTACAGTACGTCAGAAATACATGTAGCTAATAAACAAGAAGTCAATCTCCAGAATTCACGAATTTTCGACCCCAACCGGATACGTCAGAAATAGCATTAGCGTTAATGTTATCGTTAACGGAGCGATTTCTTTAATCTCGTCAGTCGATTATCCACCGTGGAGAATCGTCAGCGCATTCGCCGAGTTTTTCAAGTGGCAGCACTGTGCTCCGAGTCGAACATGGCGGCTGTGTCACATATTGATGTGTGTGTTGCCGACTAAAACGCGAAAGATGGAGAGTTTCGGTCGAGGTGAGCGAGTTTAAGTAAATTCGAGGATGATCTAGTGATAATTTGCAATAGAACAAGCCGAAATATAGGTGCTGAAGGAGTGTTGTTTCTTTGTTTGAAGTGGAAATGTTCGTAGTGTAGGCCGGTTGTTTGATTGACCGCAGTTTCCACGGAATGACACTTGAACTTTTCCACTTCAAATGTAAAATCGACTACGGAATTCCAATTAAGGAAGCTTTAGATTAATAGACGATAAACTGGAGGTCATCCTCGGCATGGTCTAAGCGTGTATACCTTTCATCTTCGGTACATTTGCTCCCCGCTTTGGAGTTGTCATCTTCAACATTTGTGACACAGCCGCCATGTTCCGACTCGGAGCGCAGTGCTGCCACTTGAAAAACTCGGCGAATGCGCTGACGATTCTCCACGGTGTTATCGTAAGTTATCGTCCTGCCATATTTGTCTTCAACACATTTTATCAATAACGTCAAATTTAATACTTCATTGGTAGGCTTTAGTGTGTAGAACCGATGTTGTACAGCCGGTGTAACGATTTTCAGTGAGGCCCGTGTGCTAAGTGTGCCATTACAATAGATCGACGGAATTAACCTGGTTCCCTGGGCGTCCGACGGTGGCGCTGGCTGACGATTCGTGTCGAAGCGAATCGTCAGCCAGCGCCACCGTCGGACGCCCAGGGAACCAGGTTACGACGGAATAAGCGGCGACTTGGCAATGAGCGACACACAGAGAAACAGTGAATCCGTTTCCCAGTGTGTTCCGAACAATGGGAATCACACAGAAAAATGGCCACACTGAAAAACGTTACACTTGGATTGAGTATTCATGCTGGTTGCCCCTCCTCAGGGGAATTGTCTCTGAATGCTTCCGACGACGAGTATAGCTACACATGACCTTTAGAGACATGAAGACGCTGTATTCTTTTGGAACCAACCATTCACATTAATGTACTTTTTATTGTCGTGTTGGATAACGGTCAGTGGCGATTACACAGTGTTCTAACGTTACTGGCAACCGTCGCCACAGGCAATAAAAAATTCTCGCGCCGAAGAACCCTTTGAATCATCGGCTTTGATTCGCCCAATAAACAGATAATTAATAATCAGCTCACGTTTCTGAGGCTGGCAGACGACTGATCGGTGTGATAAATATTAGTGTGTGCGGATATACCATGTGGACAAATCGTCTCTAGCTGATTTGACATATTCACTCAAGGTCTATAGGCGGTATATATGTAGCATTGTACATGTACACTGGTGGACAGAAATATTAGGACATTTTCAAAATTCTAAGTCATTTTCCTCTGATGCCTTTCTTTTGTCTCTAACCACTAATTGTTTTTCTCATTAATCAGAACATTTTTACCTTGGCATATAATCCTTTGGTATATAATCCCCTCTGATTGTCCATACAAAAGTTTATAGACAACGGGTTGCTGATCCATGGGCAACAAAGATAATTATCATGATGGGTGCCATACAAGCCTCTCTAATTCAAAGGCTAAAGCTATTGGAGGGGAGAAGTATGGATGAAGAGCATCGTGATTTCTTTGTTGTCCATATATCAGCAACCCCATGTCAATAACCTTTGGCATGGACAATCTCATGGGATTATATAACCCGCTTGCCAAGGTAAAAATGTTCTCATCAATAAGGAAAATAATATTAGTGGTTAGAGACAAAAGGAAAGCAAAAGAGGAAAATGACTTAGAATTTTGAAAGTGTCCTAATATTTCTGTCCACCAGTGTACCATGATGGCAAACTGTCTGTTCATGCGTTGGTGATCGAATGAAACGTGTCACTTATCTGTACACACCCCAAATTCGGCGTCGTTTTCTTATGCCCCATCACACTGAGCTACGTGTACATAGTTCTCAGCTCGTTCTTGAAAATGTTGCCGAACGGGCTCAAACTGTGTGCGAATGGAGTGGACGTAGTGGCAACATTTCACAGTCTTTTTGCAAACTTCGTGGACGGGCTCAGACGGGAAGGGTGCTCCAGAACGTCGAGACATTATTTTTGCCAACGTTAAGGGCCTGTCACACTGAAGTAGTTCTCAAAATGTCCTGCCCCGTCCTAAAAAAATCGTAAAACGGACTAGAACGTGTAACCCTTGGCCAAATAATGCCTCGATGTTCTGGAGCACCCTTCCCGTCCATGAAGTGTTCGTAAAAAGACTGCAAAAAGTTGCCACTACGTCCACTCCGTTCGCACACAGTTTGAGCCCGTTCGGTAAAATTTTCAAGAACGTACTGAGAACTAGCTCAGTGTGATGGGGGTATTACACGTTCTAGCCCGTTTTACGATTTTTAGGACGGGACAGGACGTTTTGAGAACTACTTTAGTGTGACAGTACATTTATACAATTTTAAAACTGTTGTCTTGTTCTCGTACAAAAAAAGGTGATTTTTTTACATGTGTACGTATGCCTCGCCGTACACGGTAAAACGTTTCCGCAAATTTTCTGAAAATACTCGAGGTTCATTGGCACACGGATTTTGTCCTACATGTATTCAAGACCCATGTTCCCGAAGCCGTCGTAAGGTTAACGATGTCGTACGATATGTAATAGGGAGGTTTCGAAATCAAACGATAAACGTAAACTTTACGACAACGTTATTTTTCGTACTGCACATTAACCAGATTTTATATTGCATTTTCGGTACAAAAATAACGTTGTCGTTAACGTTTACGTTTATCGTTTGATTTCGAAACATCCCTATTGCTCCAGTTTTAACGACATCGTTAACCTAACGACGGCTTCGGGAACATGGGTCAAACGATCAAATTGACGTTTGGGTTGTCGTATCTGGAAAACTTCGGGTAAAACGGACTGAAAACGGACCTGATCCGTGCGCCAATGAATCACGCTTTACATGTGAGTCTCGACATAATAACGACTGAATCTGAATTTTGAATAAAATCTGAAAAAGATTGACCGTGTGGGCGGGCTTGGTGTAGGCCTAACTGTGGTATACTTTTTCAAAATCAAGAAATTGAATTCGACCTCACTACTGTCATTGTGTTAACTTATAAAGGGAGCTCGAATTCGACCTCACTGTTGTCGTTCTGTTGTACTTTTACTCAGTTGAATTCGACCACACTGTCCGTTCTGTTATACCCACAGAAAGGTAAATTGGAGGAGGTTGAATTCGACCTCACTGTTGTCGTTGTTGTGTACTCAATCGTTTATGAATTTTTGACTTATGCAATATAAAGAGTATAGCTTGATCTTGATCTCTGTATTGGCTGGGACTTCATAATACCAATGCAAAGATGAGCTGCCAGGAAACAGCACGTTGTCCAACACCGACTCCAGGGGCGTTCAATACCAAGTTAAATTTGCTTTCAGGCTACAAGGTCTTCGAAAATCTTTTATCTGTTAATACAACGACGATGTTCTAATAGACACGATGGCCCTCACACAGCAATAAATGAAGACCAATTTCGTACTTCATATCATCAAACATAAACTGGTTTTATTTCTCTATTTACCCGCTCATTCACAATCCCAATTCATAATCCGATATCACTCTGTTAATAGATCTTTCATACACGAACAAGGACAGGTTATACCAATAATTTTTAAAAAATCTGAATTCGACTTTCACTTGTCGACCTGATCTTGTCACTGATACGATTTTTGAACTCGCTGTCATGCGGATGATAAATGATTCTTGAAATAAGACATCAAACAATGGAGAGAAAAATATAAGCCACATTTCCGATTAGTTAATTGGGAATTTTGTTCTATACCATGTCTGCCGGGAATAGTTTCTGGATGGGTTTTGGCGTCGATGTTTTCTTGCATTCGATGCGTTTCCTTTGGCAGGTTCTGGAGATGTGGTTCGCCTGGATGTTGTGCTTTGATATATTAGTAATTGATGTGGTGTAATAAAGTGGCCAACTTGCAGAGGCTCGCATGAACATCATGAAGAGCACATTCTTGTCATTAACCCTTTCGTGCCTGGATTAAGTTGAAAGTGTACATGTACATTGTGTAACATGAATTTCTCGCCATGTGTCTACAAAAATGCGCCTAGCTTCCAAAAATTGCAACCAAAACTGGTGACAAGACACTTATTCTGGAGGCAACTAAATGGGCCACGACCTCATGCAGGTTTGCTTGTTCCAAAATGTCTGTGAGAGAAATAGGCCTGAGCCAAAGATGCAAGTTGTGATGAAAAAGTCGGTATACGGTAATAAAGGCACTGGAAAAAAAGGCACGGAAAAAAAGGCACTAGGTAAAAAAGGCACTGGAAAAAAAGGCACTAGGTAAAAAAGGCACTAGGAAATAAAGGCACTAGGTAAAAAAGGCACTAGGTAAAAAAGGCACTACGAAATAAAGGCACTAGGAAAAAAAGGCACTCCCAAAACAGAAACTAGGAAAAAAAAGGCACTTTTTACAAAATGTGTCTTGGCCTATGCTGGTCAATCTGTACCTTTTTATAACATATTTGATTTTCTTTTTCACTTTTCAGGCTTATAATTTTGTGCGAGTCCATGTTCGGTGGTTTAAAGGCATGCCTGGGTCCACGTTTCTTGGAGTCTTTGGCTGGGGTCCCATCTTAAGCCACTGATGGGCAGTCATGCCGTTGGTCTAATCTCTGATGGCCCAATGATGGTCTTGGTCCCTAGATATATATCATGGGGCCAGGGGGGTCCCCGGGAGGGGGTCATGCCTGAGGACCTCTGGCAAAAAGAAGCAGACTGCTGAAAAAGCTTTGATTTTAACTCATTATCATTTATGTACCGTAAGCGAAATGATTGTCGGGTGCAAATGATCAGGGGCCTGTTTCATAAAGCGACTTTAAGCTCATGCTACCATTAACTTCAATGCATTTTCCATTTGGTTAAAGGTACCATTAGCTTAAAGTTACTTTTTGAATCAGGCCCCAGGACATTGATTATGCACCTGCAAATAATAGGAGGGCATATAGTGTCACTCCTTTAGTTTCTTGTGTATTGTACTTGTCGCCGTTCTCATTGTTACACTAATGCCCTAAATACCGCATTATTAGCCCTGATGCCAATATTGAGCGACTTCTACTTGAGTGTAGGAGGAAACCGAAGAACTCAGAGGAAACCGAATAAATCGGAGGGAGTAACCCTCTCCACCGCATGATGTCAACCCTGGACCTCATTTTGTCAAAAGTGCCTTTTTTTCCAAGTGCCTTTTTTTTCTAGTGCCTTTATTTCCAGTGGCATTGTTTCCTAGTGCCTTTATTTCCTAGTGCCTTTTTTACCTAGTGCCTTTTTTTCCGAGTGCCTTTTTTTCCTAGTGCCTTTATTACCTATTGCCTTTTTTTCCAGTGCCTTTTTTACCTAGTGCCTTTTTTACCGTGCCTTTTTTTCCAGTGCCTTTTTTACCTAGATTCGAAAAAGTCACATTCTGCCTACGTTTTCGTCAGGTTGCCAATCTTTAAACGTCTCTATCTTGAAAACCGTTGCTCCTGCGTTTCTGAAAATTGGCCAAAATGCGCTACTTTTTTCTCCTCTTTCTTTTGGCGCTAGTTGCGAGTTCGTAGCCGCTTCCGATCCGGAGATATAGCCGTTTTGTCACAACAAGTCAGATTTGCACATTGTAGTCGGTCAATCTAGACCACCCCAGGACAAACGTTAAAACTCATTCTAGCCAGGTTTCTTCAAACAGAGCAAAATCGCGTATTGAGGGGGGGGGGTAGTCTCGCATTAAAAAAATATGCAAAGTAAACATCAATCGGTCTACTGATTACGATTCTAGGTCAATTTGAATGTGCGAGGGTGTGTGGTACAGGCCACACTCGCCAAATGGCGAGATTAGGCGCATAAGGGTTAATCACTCACTACCTGTTGATGTAGCATTCTTTCTACCGGACTCGAACCCACGGACCCTCGCATAAGGTAGCATTAAAGGTGGGATTCTCTTCACTGGACAGGATGGCAAAAAACACAAGCGTATGTGTACTTCCACTACCCAGAGCTCAAAACTGCTGATAGCAATGGAGATACTAGAATCCGGGTTCGATCGAGTGGTTCGAGCTCCAGGCCCTATTTTGTGAAGCCAAGTTGAGGCCCTAACATGCTGAATTTGCAGTTTGCCGGATTAGTAAGTCAATAGTGAGGTTTCGCAAATCTGACGAAACACGAAGTACGAAATACGAAATTGGACTTCATCACTTCCATGACGTAATGTATTTCAGGAGATGGTTGGTACCACAAATATCGCCTGCTTTTATGACGTTAGACGGATAAAGTTACGATGTATATTCAACTTTGAAGTTTATCTTTCGTTTCCTTTCGTATATCTACGAAGTGGAAATTTAAAAATGCATCATATCTCTCTTGGTCTTACATAATACGCTGAAAGACGCTCTTGCTGCAGGCGATATTTGTGGTACCAACCATCTCCTAAAATACATTACGTCATGAAAATGAAGTTGAATTTCGTATTTCGTACTTCGTATTTCGTCAGATTTGCGAAACCTCACTGATGACTCTGCAGCAAAAACCGATTTGAGGTATCTTGGTGTTATTTTATCTCCTAGAATAATCCTCCGTGATTTAGGATTGTAGGTGGTGGGAATACGCAGTGTGCGTTTTTTTGGCCACCATACATTCTGTACACAGTATACATGGTTGTCGTTCTGATTACATAAGTTCCTTTTTTCGTACGCGAAACCTTTCGAGCAAAATGGTCGAATCGGCCAAGAATGCGGTGTGTTTCAGAGAGGACAGGTTGTTAATTAGTCCCCTCCCCAAGCTGCTGGTGTATCACAGAATAAGCTATTTTAGCCCCGTGTGTGAAAAAAAGGAATTTAATTAGAATGACAACCGTAGTTGTAAAAATTATAAAAGTAATTGATTATTTGATGTCTTATTTCAAAAACCATTTATCATCCCCATGACAGGTGTTTAAAAAATCGTACCAACGAAGAGATTCGATCGACAAGTGAAAGTCGAGTTCATTTTTTTAATCGTTGGTATTTTATGTCATTGCTCGTGTATGAAATACCTAAAAGAGGGAGGATTATGGATTAGGATTGTTAATGAGTGGTAAAAAATAAATGGAGAAATATGATTAGCTTTCTTTGATAATATCAAGTGGAAAAAAAATCGGGCTTGATTTGGATTTGTCGTGTGAAGGCCGTCGTATCTATCAGAGAGCATGGTAATGGGTATCGCCCTTGGGGGAGGGGTAATCAGGATCCAGATTTAACCCCTTGTTACCCGTTGAGGCAGTGGGTATGGTCTCCATTTTACTCATTCTATAATTTTCATCGTTTCATGAATTTTCGTGCCACGTTGGCGTAGAGGTTTAGATCTACACTATCATCGTGACATTGTCACGTTAATCCGTACATCTACTGCATGCCAGGAGTATCAAGGATAATCACACATAAGCTACATACATGTGTACAACGGAAAATAAAATTGTATACAGATTAAAATTTTCATATAGGCTGATCTTAACTTTTGTTAGCCGATTTACGTCGAGTTGCGTGTCATCTCTTTGTTGCCCAAATCTGTCTTTGCATCTGTTTTGTCGTCGTCTTTTGATGATATCAGGATACGAGTCGTTTTCGACCCATACATATACAGTATTACGCCCAGCATTCGTGAGCCTGCTGCTGCATTTGGCCAACCTCGTCCCCAGGAGTAATTCGCTCCACAACCTCGACTGAGGTCTCACTCACCAGTGGGGCACCCAGGCTACCATGAAGCATCATCATCATCTTCTGAAGGATGTGGGGCTGACAATATCATGGCACACATCATGGCATATATTTTTGGAAAGCTTGCAGCTCATAGAACACCTCTGGCCAATTTTAAAAATCCTCCAGCTCTGTAGTGATTGCTGAAGGTGGCAATTCCAAACCCCACACGTGCCCCGAAAATGGCAAAAAAACCTGGAAATCTACTCCAAGGCCTACAAAATTCACACAATTACCATGGCATGAGAAAACGAATTTTCTGATCCATGTGCTTGTCACATAACTGATCCAAAATACATGCATTTTGGATATGTCATATAAAAATGGGGGGGGGGTCATGGCAGCTTTTTTGGCTCTGTGGCCCTTCAAAATCTCACCTTCATAATGTACGCCTTTAAACCGGAACCAGCCTTGGCCGACCTACTTTTCATCTATAAATAGCTGGCCAGGCCTGGTTGTTGTATTACTACACACAGTGCACTGATAATTTGCTCATCAAATCTCCAAAGCTATCTCTTTACAAAATAGCTAAGACATTAGTCTTAAAGAAATTCGAATTCGGGACAAGATAAGCCCGTATATATTGATGGAAATCAATCCAGTAGTCTTGAACGTTAGTTGGGATGTTGATATTTTTGGTGGCTGGGAGGGGAATGTCGATGGTCGGCAGCTGACAGGATCTGTGGTTATAAGTATTTATTAGCAAATGCATATTTGTAGGGAAATGGAAGAGCTGGGGAGATATTCGTCCTGCGACTAAAAGTGTTCAGCAAAAAAACAGAGAAACAGATTCAGCAAGAAAAATAAACAGAGAAACAGACGCCATAATGCTGGCTACTGAATAAATGTTACATCCCAGCTGCTCAACATATTTTTATGATAATAGAAATGACGTCACAAATCAGAATAATCTTACAAAAATCGCATTTCACAACATCCACAGAGCAAGTCCCCAGCAAATCTGTCAGTATATCGCTACATAATGCACCCATCTACGTTCACAGCCACTAAAAACGTTAAACCAACCGTCCGATATATTCCATCTGAACATTAGGCGCATTTCACCTATAAGTCCAATTCTATTGACTGACCCGTGACAAGTCTTGGCTAGCTTCGCTGTTGGCCGCTACGCGGCGCGTTGGGTCCTTGCGTCGAGTTTGAAGTACCGGTATTGGGGAGGTTTCGAAATCAAACGATAAACAAAACTTTACGACAACGTTATTTTTCATACTACAAATTAACCAGATTTTGTATTGCATTTTCGGTACAAAAATAAAGTTGTCGTTAAAGTTTACGTTTATCGTTTGATTTCGAAACCTGCCTATCATGTTTTTCGGGGGGTACAAATCGGGCCTCGTCCCCACTGGTGAGTGATCCCTGACAGTCGAGGTTGTGAAGCGACCTGCCCTGGGGACGAGGTTGCATTTGATCGGTGTGGACGTCTGTGTGCATTGTCATGTTTTTAAGCCGTATAAAATTAGGTAGATATCAACCAACTCAATCTGTTACCTGCAAAAGACTTTTGACACGCACGAAACTCATCACAAACAATGAGTAGACCATCGTTTGTTGAGATGCGGCGTGATCAAAACAAACATCTAGCAATCTCCGTGCGGAAATCAAGGCACTTGCCGCTGGTTAATCAAAAACGGTGACAAAAAAACCACGCTGCCGTGTTGGCACGACCTAACTGTGTCAGGCTAATCCAATCTTTGAAATGACATCCTTTGGATTAGTTGTTTCCCATTTTACCATGATGGAGAAATCACGGTTGCCGATGTCTAGAGGGCATACACAGATTATATTGGTGCATCATGAATATTTCTTATATCAGTGCATGCATTAGAAGTT
This sequence comes from Notospermus geniculatus, assembly GCA_002633025.1. NCBI lineage: Eukaryota > Metazoa > Nemertea > Pilidiophora > Heteronemertea > Lineidae > Notospermus > Notospermus geniculatus. The sequence continues at coordinate 51,016 of NMRB01000904.1, read as the reverse complement.
GTATGAAGGTACTTTGGCATGAACGCGTTCCTTTTGTAAAGGTAACACGTCATTTGCTGCCCTGGGAGCAGCGAGATGCGCGACGTATGTCCTTCTCCTGTTACCTAACGATTGACGTATGATGACGTTGTTTCACGTTTCAGTTCACACTTTCTGAACGGCTCAACACCTTCAAGAGGTGTCAGTCTCGCTTCATCATTCCTGGACGGATGTATATTGACCGAAGTGAAACTGTAAAATACACCAAAATCGCAGGTTTCGAAATCAAACGATAAACGTAAACTTTACGACAACGTTATTTTTCGTACCACACTTTAACCAGATTTTATATTGCATTTTCGGTACAAAAATAACGTTGTCGTTAACGTTTACGTTTATCGTTTGATTCCGAAACCTCCCTATTAGGTATCTGCCACGCAAACGACGGATACGTACATTGTACGAGAACGATAAATGCACAACGCACGCATGGGTTAATAGGGAGTTTAAGAAATCAAACGATAAACGTAACTTTACGACAACGTTATTTTTCATACTGCAACTTCACCAGATTATATATACATCATGTATTGCATTTTCGGTACCAAAAATAACGTTGTCGAAAAGTTAACGTTTATCGTTTGAACTCGCTATTGCCGTACGGAGTCGTCAATAATCCGTCGCGGATAGGCTACCTATTACATCACAGAGGTGTGGCATTGCTGGGGTCTAGCTTCTTCTTTTGGTCATGGTTGGCATTGCTGTCCACAAAGCTGTCCACACTGTCACTGACGTTTTTGATATGATAATTTGGAGGAGATTAAGATTCCAGTGGAAAAGCAAAGTGTCTGTGACCTTACAACGGCGATTTTGTTGTACCATTTCAGGATTGCAAGCACCAAATTGGGACATGTAGTACTCGTCAGAACTACCTTGCGATATTTATGTAGGAGGAAACCGGAGCACCGCAGGCGCGTGTCCAGGATTCCGAGCAGAAGGAGGTCCAGGGGATCGAGGGTCGTCGAGGGTGGAGCCGGAGGGGGAGCGCGAGGGGGGTGTCCCCCGTTGCGTAGGAAATTTTGTAAAATCTGCACACCGAAGACGCCATTTCCCAGCATTTCAGCCTCTAACATGTCTTGACTGAGTGAACCTGGTCGCATCTGCCACACCCAACAACGGATACCTGATGGCATAAAGGAATCAAACATAAAGGTTTAACTGCGAACGATGAGGTAACTGAGGGATACACTTCATGTGTTGCCACCAGATGTCTCTCACTGCCTGAATTTTGGCTTTACGTAATAGGCAGGGGCTTCAAGGTAGTGGGGTACATGAATCAGTCAACTTGATGCCTTGAATTCCATTTCTGAGGATAACAGAGTTATTTTCAGCACAATTAGTGTTCCACGTGCAAATGTACGTTTGCCTATTCAAGTGTACGTACACAGATGACCCTGCGCTCTCATCGTTCGTGGGGTTCTCATTAATTCAGTCCTTTTGTATCATAAAATCAACTATCTGAATTCAACAAAATTTGCAACAAACATGCAGAAGGGTCTTGCCTCTCATATGGAAGAGTCAGAATGCAAATCTGTTGAGGTTTAAAGGGATAGCCTACTGTCCACATTTATAAAATGCTAAATTTGTAAGTTGAACCTTTATGTTTGATTCCTTTATGCTGATGGGCTTACTAATAACAGAACTATAGCGGTTACTACAGCTATGTCAGAGCAGGGGTCCGAAGTTTCGAGAACCCGCTAGACCTTTCACCTACTTGCGTTTCTCCTGTCATTTATGCTCGCTTGAAGTGATACGGGTAAAAAAATCTATGGCCTGCGCGAGCAGGGGGGGGGTCCGGACCTCCTGGACCCCCTCTGGATACGCGCCTGTACCGGAAGATAATCAACAATGACGAAAAGAGATAAAGTCACTGGCACCATCGGCCATTGAACCACGACCCCATTTGTGGCTGGCACATGTGTTGCCACTGGTGGGCAATTGCATGGGACCTGTGACTCCTTGGCAATTGTTTCAGAAAATAATCAAATGTTTTTCCTTATTGCAAAAATTAAACGCTAAGAAAAAAACACAGATGGCGATGTGAAGAATAGCTTTCGGGTTTGAAATACGCCAGGAACCGCTCACCGTAGTTGTCAGTCCGGAATCGCTGTCAAGGAGTGATATTGCTAGAAATGCCCCATTGTGGCGCCGCGACAACCCGAGTGCAACTCAGCGTACACGTGGAGGAATATCACCGACCAATCCCAATGATGCATCATATATTGATAGGCCATCGATCACCCCCTGCCCATGCGACTGGTCGATATTCCAATCAAACTTTCTATCCTTGCTATGTTTAGTGCACGGGACAGATGATGACTTGTAATCCGCTCAATCTCGGGGCTTACATGCTACAAACAGAATGCGTCTAGTTGTTTTTGCTTGATTTTACATGCTACAAACAGAATGCGTCTCGTTGTTTTTGCTTGATTTTACATGGTACAAACAGAATGCGTCTAGTTGTTTTTGCTTGATTTAACATGCTACAAACAGAATGCGTCTAGTTGTTTTTGCTTCATTTTACATAGTACAAACAGAATGCGTCTAGTTGTTTTTGCTTCATTTTACATAGTACAAACAGAATGCGTCTAGTTGTTTTTGCTACATGTACAGTACATAGCAAAATAATGTGTCTACTTTTTTCATTTGGTTTTACATGGTACCAGGCTTTCTGCTGCTCTGCAACGATATTATAGGGAGAAATATAGGGCTTTTCCATCCCAAAAATAGGGATTTATAGGGATGTTTCAGAGTATTATAGGACTTTCGTCCCAATATTTGACATGATTGGCACCCATGTGGGCCTAATGTCCGTGACCCTCTGATGCCACCAATGACCATAGAAGGAACTTGTCCTCATCAAATGACAGTATAGTAAAACTCGTATGCCAACGACAGTAATCACAGCATTCGCGGACTCACGAGCTCGCGTGGAAATACCGAAGAAGAGAAAATAGGAAATTATAGGGCCAAGGGAAACCAAAAAATAGGGATTTATAGGAATTATAGTGCAGGTGTGAAAGGAAAGCCTGTAAGTACGAACAGAATGTGCATGTCCAGTTGTTTCTGCTTTGGTTTATACAGTACTATAGTATTTACATGGTACAAACAGAAACCGAAAAAAACACCAGTCTGCGAAAATAAGGAGGCGAGATTGTGGTGACGATCGTAGAAAATTCTATGCTTTGCTTACTGGTATGAATAATTTGATTGGAAACCCCATTGCCCTCTTTTTGACTTCGAAGTTCTTGATAACACAAAATTTATACCCACCCTGAAACTCTAGAAAAGACTGAGCTGAAACCAGCTCAGTCTTTTCTAGACTGAGCTGAAACCAGCTCAGTCTTTTCTAGAGTTTCAGATTGTAAAGTTCCACTTGAAAAAGACCCCGGTTGGGGTCGAAAATTTGTGAATTCTGGAGATTGACTTTTTGCTTATTATCTGTTAGATAGATCGACATGTTTCTCGATGTGTTCCTTATTGTCAAGTCACTGCTTATACCGTCAGACAGGAGGGGAACACTCACAGATGGAGAACACTGGCAGATGTTACACAGGTGTGACATGGGATCAATGTCCTAGGAATGCAAGTCCGCCAAACAATAGCCCGCTATTGTAAGGTTGTATCCGAATGGTCATGGTCTCTCTAGCCACATACATTGTATTCTAATCCCTCGTTGAACAATAAGACCGGACTTTGATTCCAGGGGGACATTGATCCCTGTCACACCTGCTTGATGTGAAACTGGTGTGCTGACCGAACTTGAAAGCGGAGTGCGTTGCTCGTCTGCTAATATGAGTCGGAGTCAGAGCGCTTCATTGATCATTCCTTTTAGACTTTTTGCTGATAGTGCGATAAAATTACCGTGGATCTTCACGAGATACATGGATCGGAAAAAAACCCACGTACGACGAGTAGAAATTAAACAAGCGATGATGAACATCGAACGCATCTTTCTTATATTCCAACCACTTTACTTCTACAGTCACGTAAATGTCACCATACTGCCAATTTGATATATGCCATGTAGCTACTACCAACACCATGGCAACAGTAATCCGAAAAGATACAGAAGTAGTTTTGTGAACCTGGTTTGTCTTTGATGTGTCATTCTACATCAGTTTCCCTTTTCTATTTTTCTTAGTTTTGCAGAAATATTTCTCTCTGTCGGCCATTTTTGAATGTTTAACCCCTCTACTGGTGGCTGAGAGCATGGGAACACAGCCAGGAGGCCGAATCGTTGGAGGGTCCTTCATCAATTAACAAAGTTAGAGAAGTGCAGTTCCAGTTATGATCCTTTGATATCATTAAAAATTGAGTGTAAAATATTCCGAATAACTTGTAAAGGCATCGGCGATATAATATTGAATCGAGAACCGAGCGCCAGGGTAGTCTCGCGCAACCAGCCCCTCGTTCATACTCCGAGGTCGTCAGACCGAGGGTCTGGCACAGAACACAATTCTCATTGTAATTGGGTCAGTGACCTTATTCCGATGATTCAAAATAAGGTCAGCTTCGCTGATTGGCTTGTCACTACCAATGCATCATGTGTCTCAAAAGTTGGTGACGTGGTGACGTTGCAGGAGGAATGATGTGACCGATCACGTGATTAGCAGAATGGCATAAAAAAGCTGTGTCATCGTCGGTAGATTGTCCGCCATGATGGTTTGACAAGTAAAAGTAACCATATAGACCAGACTCTAAAATTGGAAATTGCAGGAGTCTGGTGGCACGAGACTAGCGCCAGGGACGGCATCAATAACTCTGTAGACAACATTGGTCGAATGTTTTAATGTGCAACAGAAGGAAACCGGAAGTCCCGGAAAAAACTTGCACTCTCAAAAGCCTCTTTTACACTACGTGTTTTCAACCGTGCTCGACCCGGGTCGAGCACGGCGCGGCAAAAAAGGTAATAGTGTAAATGGGTTGGCACGGCACAACTGGGCTCGGCACGGCGCTACTTTCATCCGGGCCGAACCCCCCAACAGGAGGTGGGTTCGACCCGGACGGCCCGGGTCGAGCACAGTGAAGTGCGCATGCTCATTTATCGGCCTTGAACTCAATACGTCATTGCCGCGAATGATCATGGGCGCAGCCATATTGAAAATGACGGAGATTTCCTACCTCCACAGAAAGGAGAGCCGGCGATTCAGATACTGGCACGGTTTTCATGGTGCAGTGTAAATGGGGTAAAATGCTCTTTCTGAGGCGGGCCTGGCCCGGGTCGAGCACGGCACGGTTCATCCGGGCCAAAATTCTGCGTAGTGTAAAAGTGGCTAAAGAGAGTCGCTATCTGATGTCGATCGCAAGAAGACTGGTGTAACAGGAATCATAGTCCCTCAGGAATTTATGTCCGCTTCTACTCTTTGACGAAGAATTAAACTGTACATGTACGTCCTATGCTGCCATGACCGACGTAACATTTTAAAAAACCTTACATGTAGAACCACGGTGGTTTAGTGGTTCGGGTCTCCGACTAGCGGTCAGAGTGCCCTGGATTAGAATCCCACTATGGCGTGAAACCTCTTGGGCAAGTCACTTCGCCTCACTGACCTCTCTCCACCCATGTGTATTAAATGGGTATCGGTCGAAAATGCTCAGATTGTAGCGCTGAATGAGCAGCTCATCTTTCTTTATGGTTCTGCTGAATGGTTGCAGGATAGATCGGCGTTAAAGTGTATTAAGGGACTGTAGCAAAAGTATTTTGAAGCCAAAAAAGACTAAATTTTTCGTTTGGGGGAGGGGGTCCAAGGGTCATTTCGTCTTGTTCATAAAAAGTGGCTTCACCCATAAAATGTTCTGCAATGGATGAAAACGATCTTCCGACATTCCAACTTCCTCATTATCAAATATCAGAGTCAGATTTTATTCTTTTCACAATAGCTGGTATAAAATTCGGGGCTCATGCAGATACATCTACATGTAGATAGGTCTTCTTTGAGGGGAGGAAAGTGGCATTTCATTCTATAATTACATCACTTAACTTGCAATAATCATGACTATGGTACCAGAGGTAGCCCTCTCTACATGATCCCAAGAATGATCTTGGACATTATAAAAATGTTGCCCGAAATGTCGGACCCTTTTACATTTGGTGTCACTGTGCCATCATAACAAGACACCATCATACAAACATTACATAAAAATTATGAGTATGTCTACACCTAGCAGCTTACAAAATCTGAGCCAAAAATATTCATGGGTTGGGGTTCTAGGAGATATTTTAGAGATGACAACTTTTTTTTGAAACACCATGTAGAGACTATGACCATTCGAACATAGTCATAAAAATAGCCCACTTTGTGTCCCAGACTTGCATCCGTAGGATTTTCTCCCCTGATACACCGGTGTGACAGCTACCAGTGTTTCTGTGTGTCAGTGTTCCCTCTTATTGGTTGGGAAACGCTGGCAGGTAGATCAACGCGTTTCTCTACGTCTTCCTTACTGTGAAGTCGCAGCTTATTCCGTCAGAAAATAGGAGGGGAACACTCACAGGTTGGGGACACTCAAAAAGTTACACCGGTTCCGATATTCCAAGTCATTTTAATGCTTTCCTATAAAAACATCTCCTTGCTTTGGTGAGTAACTTTGAGGGATTACGCCTGAAGGCCGTTCCTTTGGCCACATTCATCGTGCTACCTTCCTGAGGAAACCCGTTTTCTAACCGAGCGGTGAGAAAGATTGATGACCCAGGTCGTTGATTCTGTCATCAGGCGTGTAAGACGAAGAAGAAAGATTATAGCAAAACATAACATCTAACCTTACGTCTGCGACAGAAATGGTGGGGTTCGCCACGTTGTACAAAAAGCAGTCCGGTGTAACCACTTACGTGTTGTGGTTACAATGGTGACAATTTGTCGTGTGATGAATGAAATTAATAACTGCATGCATAAATCACTGTTGACGATTTTATACGGGGCGACAAGAGAACGCATTCACTACCACCAAGAACAAACAATTTACATTCAGCAATAAATCATCACGCCATTTTATTAAGTACCGTATTGATCAACACGCTGTTAAAACACTTTATTTTAATAAATCTTTTAATCTACTTTTATTGCATCTCATGCCGGATACTTTTGTCTCAAACAGAGTGGCTTAATTTGAATAAATGATGTTATTTTTTATGGTTAAAGAGCTCTGCCCGAAAGCGGGTTGCCTCAAGGCAGAGATGTTGACGATGTGGTTTTGAATTTTCTCCAACATAATGAGGTCAATATCCCCGACTAGAATTGGTTCAATTTTCCTAGAAAAAAATCCAGAGAAGATAAATTTTTTGGTTCCCTTCAGAAATATACGATTGGGGTTCTTTGAATCGTGTGTTTTCTTTATCGTTTAAAGTATGCCTCAGTATCCTTCCCCTCGCGGTGGAACCAACGTGATAATACGGGCCTACTGGTGTCCTGTCCAACCCATACAAAGCCAGTGGAACACCTTGGATAGACTGATACTATGTCGAAACCTTAGCTGACAAAACTGGCCGCCATTACTTGATAAAGTTCAACGCGCTGTCATAGCGTAACTAACCCTTCATAATTGGTAACTTAGATCATTCAAATCGATAGATTTGAACAGTCTTGTCGAGCATGCATGAACGAGGTTGCCTGAAGGTTAAAGTACGTCGGCATCCACGAGATATAAAACCTAATGCATACATTGGCGCTTTGAGAGAATTTGTATTTTGTGCATAACACCAGTCTCAAATTCTGGCATTCAAATGACGTCATTGTCCTTGCCCCAATGAATGATCGAGGACAAAATGAACGTCGACTACTAAAGGAGCACGGTATTGGATCTCTAATGCATTATTTGACTGCCGACGTAGAGGTAGCAAAACGAACTACAAAAATGCATTACAAAATGTACGCAGTCAAAAATTGGGCCAATTCTCCGACAACGTAGTTAGTCACTGGGTTGGAGAGTGGCGCGGTGGCGCCGGCTGTCGAGACAAAGTGGCAATACAGTGGTCCTTTAATCGAATGCAGTCCCTCTCCGTTCTGGTGACATCATCAATAGAGCAAGACTCCCGACAGTGGCTTCTTTATAGCCTTTATCGGATTCTTATCAAAAAGAAATAAAATAAAATAAAATGAATAATGGAGAGGAATATGAAGGCTGTGTCAGAGTCACAGAACACTTCTTACGTTAGTGGCAGCATAAACATCAAAACATAGTCAGGACAAGATGATGTTTTCTTTCCGATTTACCATGCATTAATGCAGTAATAATTTTCATAATCAATCACAGTTTGTTTACAATAGTCGATAAGCAGATGTGTGCAGCTATATTGGAACAATGAAATGATATCTGATTGGGATATCAAGAGCAGTGTAGATACCAAACGAACCTGTACATGTAGATAACATTCATGACGTCACTGATGCATGACATCAGTGGTGATGTACATTCACATCCACATCGGTGATGGAGATACATTCACATCCACATCTGTGATGCAAATTCGCATCCACATACGCCACCAAAACCCATTCAAATCCGCACCAGAAGTGAAAAATTATATATCGTCTCCTTCTGGACAGACTCCGAACGTAGTCTTATGTATAGGGCCTAGGCCTACGTTCACATCCATATTCAGTAGACAAATATTCACATCGACATCAGCAATACCGATTCACATCCATTAATCCATTAATGACGTATACCGTACTGGTAGTAGGGATCGAGTTTAAGAAATCAAACGATAAACAGTAGGGAGGTTGAGATCAACGACTTATCACGGATCATTATACGTATGCGGATAGAATTCTGTACAACGTGGACAAAGTTTGTGTACATTTCGATCCGTATACGTATAAGGATCCGCGATAAGTCGCTGATCTCAACCTCCCTATTAACTTTACGACAACGTTATTTTTCATACTGTGAATTCACCAGATTGTACATTGCATTTTCAGTACAAAAAATTACGTTGTCGTAAAGTTAACGTTTATCGTTAGATTTCTTAAACTCGCTATTATATTCACACTCACAGCAATGATGCAAATTTACATCGATACTCATTCATAGTCCACATCAATGATGGACAGTCACACCCACATCAACGATGTTTCATTCACATCCACATCAGTGAATGTACATTCACGTATGTAGGCTACATCAGTGATATACATCCATTTACAGTCTTGTTCGTATTAATATCAACACCTGTTATCTCAAATATCTCATAAACCATCAAACCAATTTAAATGCGGTTTTCGGCATAAAGTCAGAAATCTTGTTGACTACAACTGGGCATCAATGTTTTTGCACACGATTCACTTCTTCATTGCGTAATCTGTCTTTGAAAAAAGGTCCAAAATAAAACTTTTTTGTTTCTGGATTTTTCACCAAAATTCCTTTGCTAGAATGAAGTTATGCCAAAATAAAGGTTATTTAGCAAGTTACTGTCGAAATCGGCCATTTAGTTTTTGAAAAATTGACGTTTTTGTAAAGCNTGACAGTACAATTTGGTGGTTCTGATAAGATAATATGAATATTCTGGCAACAATTTGATTATGTGACATGTTTCTGAGTTCTGACCGTATATTATCAAATCTGATAGTATAATTTGGCCGTTCTGACAACATAATATGAATATTCTGGTGACAATTTGGTTGTTCTGACCGTATTCTCGAAAATCTGATAGTATAATTTGGGGTTCTGATAACATAATATGAATATTCTGGTGACAATTTCATTATTCTGACCATATTATCGTAGTCTTGACAATAATATCTCAGTTCTGACATTTTTTCCGCTTTGGCTTGCCATACTTGTGGAACTCTCCACAGCGACAGCTGTCAGTGGAGGAAGAAAAACCACATCAATGCGCCAACGCAGGGATGAATCCGGATTCAGGTCTCATATTTGCGTTTAGACGACCGAGAATTTTAATCTGGTCGTACATATATGTGGTCCAATGTACTCTAATGCGGTCGAATGTGGATTCGGGACCAGCAAAATCGATGGTCCATTTTAAATCCACATTGGACCGCATTGGGCAGCGTTTAGGCCTACACGGAAGAGCACTGGAAATAATTTTGGCTCAGGATGAGCCACTTTGAGCCATTTTTGAACAGGTGAGCCAATTGAGGCCTCTGAAGGGGGGTCTTTTGGCTCAGGCTGAGCCAAAAGTGGCTCAAATTGGTGGCTCAAAAGGCTGAGCCAGTCCTTGAGCCAGTGATTTTTTCCAGTGAGTCTTTGACCCACAATCGGATTCGATCGGATCGCATGTGGATTTTTGCCTGTCGTCTAAACGGCCCTTATACATGTGTGGCCAACGATTATTGGGGCTAACACATGGTTTTGGCACGAAAAAGAAGAAAAACGTTGTGCGATACATGGGGCGGCATCAGACACTTGATTTATGAAAATGTATGAAATTTGGTCTTCTGATTGTTAGGGGCCTATTAGGCCTACCGAATACACCGTGGAAAGTGGTAGAATACTTCAAACTCTTCCCTATTTTGACAGGTAACATCCCCTCTCGGTTCTAATTTCTCCATGTATGTCGTAGTATGAACACGCATTCTTGGTAAAGTGCTTTTCAGAATGTCCAGTCATTTTTGCACTCATTTTACCTTGCAATGGAACCTAACCACAAACCACAAATGGGCCAATTACGTGTGCCTGATCGCAGGATTATCTTGAATTGGAGTATAGACCTAAACAAGGTCGTATTAGAAGTTGGTCAACCGTGAATTGACATGCACATGTAATTGCCCAATTTGTGGTTTGTGGTTAGGTTCCATTGCAAGGTAAAATGAGTGCAAAAATGACTGGACATTCTGAGAAGCACTTTAAACTCTCCCTGGCGGGGTTGACGTTCACACAGTTTCTAGACTGAGCGACAAAGAGTACCTCGAGAGAGATCGCCGCATTCTAGATGGCGCTCCAGGCGCCTGAATTTTACTCCAGCTTTCAGACAATGCTGCCAGGTGGCGCTTTTACAGGCGGGAGCTGTATCGTCTCAGATCACATCAACCCGAGTGAAATCTTAGAATCTTGATGCCATTGGATATATCAATATCAAAACACTTATTACTTAACTGTAAAAGCAAAACGATCAGGGGCGTAGGCTGGGGGTTGGGTGGATTTGAAAGATCTCCCTCGCTGGGAAAATTCTTTGAAATTGACAATGAAATGTCAACCCTATCGTTACAATTCTTTTAAAATGACCGAAAAGTTGACAAAATGTTACGACCCCCCCCCCCCCGCCGCCGCCTTCCAGCTTCCACGCTACGCCCCTGACGATCATTTTCACCGTTTTTATAAAATAACAATATCTTACCTTGTCGTCTGCTGATTGATAGTCAGTCCCCATCGTCAGGAGAGGTATTCCAGCTTGTGCAGCGATGAGGGAGGTTAATCTACTGAACTTAGTTGAGATAAGGGCCACAGTGTTGTGGAGAACGGTGCGGTTACATACTGCGTGGAAGATCTCAGATGGCCAAAAGCCTTCGCTTGCCAAATAGCCATCTAACGTTACGTTAAAGGCCTCTAGTATGGCAAGACGTTCGTTGGTCACTGACTCGTTGAATCCTTGGAGGTACTTATCAGGGTCATCCGTTAATAATCCAATCTTGAGAGTCGTCACATCTTCACCGACACTGACGCGAATCGAACCAAAGACAACGGCCATCATGAACACGATCCTGAAACTACGCCGCGGAGGCCACCAAGACATAATCCCCATGGTAAGAAAAACGCGGCTAAAAGCCTACATTTTCAGTTGACAAAGCAATATCACTAGTCGTTTCCTGTGCCCTTGAAATTTTCGAATCATTCATAACTATTCAAGTTGTTTAGGAAGCCTGAAGGAAGCATATTTCATTCCGAATTGCTGTTTCACACGAACTGTTAAACACCGGCTACATCCGAACATTTTTTCGAAGCAATTGACTTAAAATCCAGAGTCTGTCGAAGAATTGAATGCTACACGTAATAAAGGAGCAACATCAATGAGAGGAGTGTACAGCGATGTCGACCACATCTCGCTTCTCCAAAGGCTCTGAGCAACAGATGGGAACAAAATTCTCCTTGCCTCAATCAATAACCATCTTGGTGTAAATGAAATCTTTCCCGACTACGCGACTGCCAAATGATTTACTCGGTCTCGAGTTGATTTCCTTTTCCCTGAAGCCGGGTGCTGAAATGGAGAAAGGTTGTCAGAAGAGCTTTCCATCACGTCGCGACGAGGTGTACGTAATTGCATGATTGTCTCAGGCGGCGAGGTCATGACGCCGTGCATGAAACGATTCCGCGGAAAAAGAGACATCATTCAGACTGACATGCCCACAAACCCCGCTCATTAGATCTCATGAAGCATTTTACAGCCGTGATTGAGAGGATGCTGGGGCAATTAGCTGCGGTTTGCGATTAAAAATTAAAGCATTTTCGCGTCCAATCGGCGTGAGGCTGGAGTTGACGTCAGAGGTGTCCTTACCATAGGGGCGCGGTGGAGACGAACGAGTGGTGTTCTTGACAGCTAATTCCTTTGAGGGCGCTAACAAGAGCAGTTGTTGACACAGCAGCGCGGACGAGTTGGCGTCAGTATAGTACTACATTCAGTGATTGACGATAGATTGCTATCACAGGATATTAAAAGAAGGTTATTGTATCTGGGCTCATTCACAAATACGATGACGATCTATCATTGTCTCTAATAGATAACGCAATAAAAACTGCTTCGAGGATATCTGTATCGACTTATGTGTAGATTTACGGCAACAGCTGAGGGATTTTCCGATATTCTTCCGGGGATGATACTGCTACATTTTGTTGTATTTTCAAACAAAGTGAAAAATTATATCGTCTTCTTCTGGACACTTGCAGACTCCAAACGTAGACCTATGAGATGCTCTGCCCCTCTTTCATCCTATGAACTATAGACTCCATGCCATAATGCCTATCATAACCATATCATACCATGCCACACCTTACTGCGATACCATGCCATACCATACCATACCATACCATGCCATGCCATACCATACCATGGCGTGCGATATCATACAGACAGAATCTAATGTTCCCGATAGCAGAGGGGACATCTCGTGACATAAGTTCCTATCTTTAATGTCTGGCCTATTGTAGCTGACCCTTATTCCGTCAGAATCTTTTGTTGGGGGCACATCGGGGTGGGCCCTACATGACATTCTATGACACCGGTACCATACCACACAATAGGCTACCGGTTACAGGAGAATTCGTACCCGGACAACTAGGACAATTGGTTTACCTGGCTATTTCGTCCCTGCGACAAATTACTGAAACACAAGCTTATGATGACACGCACACTAAAGCTTTATTTGGTGGCGAGATGAGGGCGATATAGCAAGTGATTTGATCGCCACCGATCTTCTCGCCAGCCACCGCAGACTGGGTGATTGTTTGATTGGGCGATCATCGCTAGCGAGAAGAAGGGCTGTTCAACGCAGGGGCGGATCCACAATTTCGGAAAAGAGGGGGCGCACTGTGCTAGAAACATTGAAATCTGTGGTGAATTTCAATGATGTGCTCCAAATTTAAGAATTTCATGGTGAGTTTTACAGATTTGTTGGCCGAGAGGGGAGGCACGCGCCGGGTGCGCCCCCGGATCCGCGCCTGCGCACACCCGTCAACAGCCGGTTTCGTTTTGTGGCCATCAAATCGCTTGCGATATTGCCTGATCTAAATGTAGGTACTGCTGGCTGGAGGAAAACTCGTTTCTGGCGAGTCGAAACACGAGTGACATCAACTTCTTAACAGATTCAGTTAATGTCAATCATTGCAACATTATCTTGATTCATGGATTCATTTGGCGCCATCTGGAATTTGGTGATCTCATTCGAGGATTAGCTTTTGGGTCACAGTTGATTTGTCAAGCGCCGCGTAGCGTTCATCTAGAGATTTAGACCCCTGTTTCATAAAGTGACTTTAAGCTAATGTTACCATTAACTTCAATGCATTTTCCATTCGGTTAAAGGTACCATTCTCGCTTAAAGGAGCACCGTATTGGATCTCTAATGCGAATTTGACTGCCGACGTAGAGGGAGCCACCTAGCGGCAGCAACACAAACTAAAAATGCATTACCAAATGCATTGAGTTAGTGGTACCATTAGCTTAAATTCATTTTATTAAACGGGCCCCAGTGCGTTAACTTTATGCAAGAATACAAATCTTGTTAATAATCTCTTGCAATGTACGGCAAAATTGATTTGTTTCGTGTACGCGCCGAAAAAACAATTTGTTTTGTAGTGTACATTTGAGATGTTTGATTGCGGTAAATATATGAATGAAGATACATATGAAAGTGTTCTAATTTCTCTTGTTCAGTTCTTGCAATCCGCGGAGGTATGCTGAAATATTACATTTGCAAGTTGTTTAAAAAATTGCACCATTGCGGGACCCTGTAGGATGTCACTAATAGATGCAAGTATTATAAAGTAAACAAGTGCACGTGGTTGCGAAATATAAATACACGTGGTTTACAATCGCTTTTAGCATATTGGGAGCAATCTGATTGGTTTATGCTAATGAGAAGAACTGTCTATCCGGAACTGGGTTGCAAAAAAAAATTTCGCTAGCCGGCCCTGGCCTTGGCTTTCTAAAATGTTCTTCCTTCAATTTATGAGCAACTTTATGTTGCAAAATGGGCCGACGAGATCATGTGATACAGGGTGACCCAAAAAAGCTGCCCCGTAAAAATGTTAATAATCCTACAAAGATCCAGGAAATTTCTTCAAATTTGGTACACTTGAACTTCAGTCCGTGGATGATCTTCCCACAAAGTTTTAGCCATCTGAGTAAGTTTGTATAGAAATTCTATGTTCTTTCCAAAATGTGCTCTCACAAAGGGCGTCCTCGGCGTTGCAGGCACACTTGCATACGTAGCGCAAAATTGTCAATGACTCGCACACATTCCTCCTTAGGGATTTGATTGATTTTTGTTGTGATTGCTGCCTTCAGTTCACCATTTTTGTTTGAGGATTGTTCTCATACACGGCATTATCCTTGAGCAGGGGCGTCGCCACGGCCGTTGGGTTGGGGGGGCCACCATCGGCGAGCGCCGAAGGCGCGAGCGAGCCGCGCGGGGGGTTTGGGGGCCCTCCCCCAAGAAAATTTTAACATTAAACGTGCTTAGATGCGTTTTCCTGGCATCTGGGAATGAGACATGCATTTTCCAGTTGCAAAAAGACTGTTTTTGTACCGAAAACGTTTACATCTGACGTGGAGTACGGTACAATCTTTCAATGAGTGATCCGATACTGGATAGTGGATGCGTCCCTCTACTTTCAAAATGAATCAAGACTTATGGCATTTGGAAGCTTCGAGGTGGGAAAAGTGTCAGCAGGCGATGGGCCTTTGAGCGGCATGTTCTGTTCTGGACTAGCATTTTAACAGGTGGTGTGCTGCATGGAGCAATGCAGTTTTAGCTTGTTTCCTCGGCGGCCTATGTTCATGTAACATTTGTGGCTTTGAAAATCTTTTGTTGCTCTGCAAANTCAAATCACTCTCTCAGCCAGACTAAGGACACATCTGATGTGTGAGGGGTGCTGAACCACTGTTCATCTTGATCTATACCTCTGCGTCGTCCCAATGATGTCCAAAACTTCTTCAGTATTGCCATATAGCGCTCTTTGTTCACCGTTTGAGCTTGCTCATTTTCATCCTCGAACCAATATGGGCCAATGATACCATGTTTCGAAATCCCCCAGATACAAACTTACTCAGATGGCTAAAACTTTGTGGGAAGATCATCCACGGACTGAAGTTCAAGTGTACCAAATTTGAAGAAATTTCCCAGATCTTTGTAGGATTTATTAACATTTTTACGGGGCAGCTTTTTTGGGTCACCCTGTACATTGGAACCACCCTCCTCCGCTAAACCTTGGAGGAATTATTCCTCCAAGGCTAAACCCATATAGCGGAGGATTGTGGTACCAATCCATAGCTAAAACATGTATAGGCCTACATCATACATGTATGTGTCCCATAATTTGAAGTAGTGAAGAGTGAAATCTGTAAAAAAAACTATTGTAGAGTGGGATATGAATGAGATCGCATGTATTACTGGGTTTTTTTTTACATTTTATTGATCCATATTTACAAATTTACATTACATAGACTCACCATATTAACTTACACACAATACAAAAATCAAAGAATTTTCTTGTCTTAGGTTTTTAGGCATTGGTGGGAGGGGCAATAGAAACTGGACATAGGCCTACATGTAAGTAAAGTATACTCTTACATTTTACTCTACCGGTACTGAGTAAGGAATGTGAAGTACAGTACCACCACTCAAAATCAACGATTTACTAGTTGCCCAAGATGCCATGCAGTCAGACCACAGTTGATGAAGAAGTTTGAGACTGTTAAACCGTAATGATACTGAAGATCTAGATCTTGACTTGTAGACCGGAGTCTCTGAGACCCTGATTGGGACCATGGACTTCAATTCCAAGCAACAGAAGTCATGACTTCAATTCCATGGTAAATTCACCATTTAGACTACTTTCTCCTACATGTTGTACGTATGTTTTTGTAAGATTAATACACCTTATCAACTACATCAATTGGTGTATCCCCATTTCACCTACCCCCATTTTGCCTACACCCCATTTTGCCTACCCTCACTTCATCTACTCTCCATTTCGCCTACTTCCCCATCTCACCTACTGACAGTAGGCGGAATGGAGAGTAGGCAAAATGGAGATTAGGCAAAATGGGAGTAGGCAAAACAAGAAGGCAAAATAGATAAACCCACAAATTTTACACATCATATCACCTTTCATACGGTATTGCCAGAACATATCTCATCACTTGACAAGCGCTGTCAGTGTGGTGTAGTGGAAACATGTAGCGCCTGTCCCGTCTGAGATCCCGGGTTTGATTCCAATCCAAGTAGGACCCAGTACTCATGGGTCAGAGAGGGTGACCCTCTTTGACAGCATAGGGCTCCAGTTTCTTCTTACATTACAAATCAAGCGCCCAGTATGATCTAATGAGCAAATAATGAGCCAAGCTCCTGGTTCCAGACTCAATATTTCAAGAAGAAACTTGATAAGGTGGCTCTCAAGCAGTCCATCGGAGTCAAAAAAATTCTCAATAAAAACAAGGATTGTATGTCACCCAATGCGCTTTTGTCTGATTCTTTGCCTTTTCGTGTGTTGTGAACAATGCTTTGTACGCATTGCTTTTATTTGGATCCTCTTGGACTGTTTTGAATTTTTGCTTTCCATCAGACGGCCCGAGGAGTTTGCTACCAGCAACTGGTGCACCGCTGCCTAGTTTGCTCTTGCTTTGCTTGGCCAACTTTGATGTGGAACCATTTTCTGTCACTGATTTCATTGCACCATTTTCGTACTTCTTGCTTGTGGATGGTTGTTCACTCAATTTCTGAACCTTTTTAGATGGCCCATCTGAAAAACAAGTAAATATTTCCAGTTGTGTTGGCAAAAGGATTAGCAAAATCTACCTTTAAAATCACACATTAGGGGTGGGCGTAAAACTGCTTTTACCTGTGAGTATACCATTTCGCGTATAATAATGTTCGCGATCTGAGCCTAAATGGTATGTTTCAAAACCCCCTATTTTTGTTGTAACACACTTTCACACTGACGATCCCTTGGCTGCTTGCCGGTAAATGCATTAGTAAAGCATGAACAAGTGAACTAAGAAAGAAAACTTCCACTAAGACAGCCCGCCATTGTGTACCGGTATCCCATGCTACTGTAAAGCAGGAAAATTTCGCGTGCAGGAAATTTTCGCGAATTTCGCGAGAGTGTATGAGTCGCGAAAATTTCCTGTCGCGAATATGAGTACACGCAATTGATAAATACGGTCCCGTGAAAAAAAATGAAAAAAATGGAAGAGACTCGCGAAAATATCCTGCCGTGAATATGTCTATAATTCTTGATTCGCGAAAATTTCCAGCTGCAAAATTATCTTGCTTTACAGTACCTTGCGCCAAGCTTGGCGCTGGCAGGAAACTGTCAAAACTCAAAGTACCGTGACAGGGTAAAAATATTAGCATATAATTAACTTCGCGGTATGAGTGGCGGTTTCGCGATTTTCACGGCAATTTTTATACGTGAATATGT
>NMRB01000904.1:0-21407 GCA_002633025.1 Notospermus geniculatus | reverse complement strand
CCAAGGCTCAAAATAAGCGGTATCGCATCGCAATTTGCGACAGAAAAATCAGAAAGTGCGATATGGCCGAGGAGGTACATTTGCAAAATTGCTACACATCGTTTTCAAGTGGAGACAGCCGTGGCTGGCCAGCAGCGGCCGTCGAGGAGTCAGTCAGTACATAGTTCATCGGCAACTAACAACACCAACCAAACCTCGCTTTCATGATTGTTACACATGAGTCACAGTATGTTCGCCATGCATGCGTAAGTGTTGTTGTGTACGAGGTTGACATCAACAGCCATGCAAGATGGCTTCCACTGTTGAACATATTGAATGGACAAAAAAGTTGCTAAACAAAGTACCAAAATTGCGAATCAAGTGGAACCCTTGATTGGCAATTTTGCTACACAAGTAAAAAAAGTTATTTTGAGCCTTGGTACACACTGCAAAATTTGCAAGGATGGCATGACATGACGCGCCCGATTCAGTACATCCAGCGAAAATATTTGCGTAGCCTATACGGTACTTGTTAGCCTATAGGCCTAGGCCTATAGAGCTTGTGCAAGCCTTTGGAGCTTGTGCAGCGACTCATTATTAATATGACGTCACGTTTGACCGGCGGTCCACCAGGCTGGCGGTCAACGACAAAGTGCGCCACGTGCAGATCGTGTCATGGTTGAAGACACAACACTCCACTTACTTGCACTGTCACTGACGACAAACTGCACCACGTGTGTCACCGACGTCATTTGACGTCAGTTTGACCGGCAAGATGGCGGATTTTTTCGTGATGATGTCACCTGCACAAGCTCTATAGGGCTAGACTCATGGACTAGCCTAGGCGATGATAGGCCCTACATGTAGGTAGGCCTAGCCTATCCATGAACACTGCATGGCTGATGAATGAAGACGATGATGATGCTGACATGCTGAGAGAGTGAGAGAGAGAGTGTCTCATCCATGTCTGATTGTCATCTTTAAAGATGAGCTCTTTGTTTGGATGAGAGAGAGCATGATGATGCATGGATGATTATGATGATGAGATGTCAGAATCATGGAATGAGCTCATCAATCATGCTCATGCATGCGTCATCATGATCATGTGCATGTGCATGCATGACAGCTGAGCTGAGGAGCTAGGCCTAACCCACCTGTCCATCTCTGAAAATCACATCATCTTCCTTCAACATGTTCAACTCATCATCCTCTGCAGGTACTGCCATGCCGTTTTCCTTGCCGTCCACGACCGCGTTTTCATTTTGCGAATTGATCATATCGCCAAGATTCATGATTTTGTTGTCGACTTCCTTCCTGCAAATGAAAGAAAAAGCATGATTCACGTGATCCATGTGATCATGGTAGGAACGAGGTTGCAGGTACTTGTTGCTACCGTTACCGATAGATGTCGCTAGTGATAAGCAAAAGGCCGGGGCTATTCGTACCGTGACGGTGCAAATAACGCCAAACCAGATCTTATTCGTACCGTGACGGTGTGAATAGTGCGCCGCCAGTTCTTATTCGTACCGTGACGGTGTGAATAGTGCAGGAATAGCTCTTATTTACACCGTCACGGTGGGAATAGTGCGTGGAGAATGATTATTCGTACCGTGACGGTGATGTATAATTTCTGCACCGTAACTCGGACAGTGCGACTGTGGGCAGCAGGCTAAAATGATATTTTAGCCTGGGCAATTTTTTTCCTTTGACGGGGTCCAGTGACCCCATCTTTCACAGTTAATGATGAAATGTTGGCCTCTGCTGTCTGATGATAAAATATTTTTCATAGGCCTAGTAGGGCTAAGCCCTAATTTTGTTTAGAAAAAATTTTGGCTCAAGAATTACGCAGTTCCCCGTTTTCCGGCAGTCACACGGATCGATATCACAATATCGATAAAAAGACGAAAAGAAGAATAAAAGGTGAAAGAAGACCTAAAATAAAAGAAGAACTAAAAGAAAATAAAAAAAGAACCGCCATGACGGGGCTCGAACCCGCGGCCTTCCGTTTGATAACCACCCACGCAAGCCACTCGGCCACTGTGGCTCATGCTACGAACTGTGGGGAATCATTAGATACTTTAGTAGGCCTACCTTGCCCAAAAGCATTATAAAACTTTTTTTCCTGGTAGTGGTTATATATTAACGTTTACATCAAGAATATTGAAAAAAAATCCGGCATTGTGAGAGATGATACCGGTAACTTCATCTGGCCTTGAATGAAGCTCTCTGATTGGCTGTTTACGACGGTGTGAATAAGATCTGGTTTGGCGTTATTTGCACCGTGACGGTACGAATAGCCAGTGCGTAAGCAAAATGGGAATTGTTGTTACTAATATATCAACCATGACGTCACCACTTTATCGGGCCTATTCGTAAAAGATCGGAATTTTCCGAGCAAAATAGGAATTGTTGATACTAACACATTGCGCATGACGTCAACAATGAGGTCGGAGGTCAGCGTGTTATAAAATAGAAACTTGAATGCTATTTTGGTAACTGGCCCGGTGGGTGACATATAAAAATGGAAATGTCAATAATTGTCATTGTCTCGTTGATGGCTGAGATATAAAATGTCACACTTGCCGCTTCTTCGGCCATGCTTATCCTGCTAAGGCCTAGGCCTACTGCAGCCGTGCGCGGAGCGATCTGTGTCCCTTTTTTGCTGACCCTAGAATCTAGGCCTACCTTATCGGGACCGGAGTGACCGGGATCAAAGTCCGGTCTTATTGTTCAGTGAGGGATTAGAATGGCTATAGAGACCATGACCATTCGAATAACCTCATAACATAGCGCGGGCTATTGCTTGGCGGACTGGCATTCCCAGGACATTGATTCCTGTCACACCTGCACCATCAGATGCTGCCCCCTAGCGACTAAAGTGGTAAGCGTCACAGAGAAAATAATTAGGCCTAGCCATGTAAAAAAATAGTCGGTTAGTATCCCGGGTAAGCATCCTTCCACTCTCAATTTTCTGAGGAGGGTGGATTTTTAAAAAAAATTATTGAGTTTGAAATGCATGTTACCATGGTAACCTGGGGGAAATTCCGAATGTAATAGGTATGAATTGAAAAAAATTCTATCCTTTAATGTGTTGTTTTATTCAAGCATTCCATCCTACAATTTTATCACTCTTTTGGTGTTTTTTTAAAAGCTTTTTTGAAGAAAAAAAATATTTGAGGAGGGGCAATTCGATGGTGGGAGGGATGCTAATCCACTATAATAGGCCTATCTTTTACATGGTCTTAATGCGGGAAATTTGAAAATAGGCCCTAGCTTTCATTACTGACAAAGAATGTAGCATGTACCATAGTAGGCTTAGGTGACCACAATTTCAGTAGCCCAGTAGCCTGCTGTGAAAAAATAAGAAATTCCTTTTTATGTTTTATACAAAAATTTATTGCAGCATTCTTTAAAATTTTCATATTATGAACATAATCAAGAGTACAACATCAACAAGACTATCGATCATTTTACTAGGCCTATACTATAGCAAAAGGCCTAGTAATCATGGTAATAGCCTTCAACGATCACAGTTATTTTAATCACCCAAAAGCAGCAACCTTGAGTAAAGTGACCCTCATATTAATGGGATAATCCATTTATCATAAAATGACCTGCTAAGGCCACATAAAAAATTACTTGTTTAGCGTCCCCGCCCGACCTGGAATTTTTTTAATTTTTATTTTTCATTTTTCAAAATTTGTCAAAATAAAATCTTAAAAAGCCATGGCAAGTGATAAAACATGTGCAGACGCATTCGTTGAACCCACTGACAATCTTTCTGACGGTGGTGCCCCGTTTTAAACATAATATAATTTCATACATTATTCTTTGCGGCCTTAAAATCGGAATCCCTGGTTTGGCGCCGTACTCCACTTGTGCCGCCATGTAAAAAAAAGAGAAAAAGCCCCCTCCCTTCCTGGAAAAACTGGAAGAGGTGGACGCTAAATAAGTAATTTTTTTATGTGGCCGAGCAGTCATTTTATGTTGATAGTCAACACTGAGTTTACCAGGTCTCGTACAAAATGTCCACTAGACATTGTGACTAGCAACAGCATCCAATCAATGACAAATTTGCCCTACCTTGACGATTATGCTAACAGTCTTTGAGTAGGCCTACATGAGAGTATATGTATAGGTACATATAAAAGTGACACAGAAGCCAGAACCAGAAAGTTGTCGCATACACAGTCATGAAGCTGGCATCAACATCTCAATAGCAATACATTTAAGCAATACCCAGATTTTATTATTGAAGAAACTCTACCACAACGAATACAAAGTTTATCAAGAATTTCTCATCTGATCTGCAGAATGGCATGATACGGGACTGAATTGACAATAAGATACAAATAATTTTGTATGCGTGCAAGCACCTCTCCCTCTGTGGTAAAGTGCTTTTCACAATGTCCAGTCATTTTTGCACTCATTTTACCCGGCAATGGAACCTAACCACAAACAACAAATGGGCCAATTACGTGTGCATGATTGCATGATTATCTTGAATCAAATATAGACCTGAACAAGGTCCTATTAGAAGTCGGTCAACCGTGAACTGACATGCACACGTATGATTGCCCAATTTGTGGTTTGTGGTTAGGTTCCATTGCAAGGTAAAATGAGTGCAAAAATGACTGGACATTCTGAAAAGCACTTTACAAGTATTTTGATTCATGCATTCAAAACGGGACACCCTAATTCAAGATCCAAGATCCGAGATCCAAGATCCAAGACCCAATTTCAAGATCCAAGACCAAAGGCGAACTCTGATGGTATTTCGACCCCATTCTGTTTATTACTGTCAACAAGCGGCGCACTTTTCCAGCGGAGTGTCATATATGTTAGTTAATACTGCTGCCAAGAGAATAGACAAGGTCGCAGGCCTGATGGTGTTCCCTTCACTTGTATGAAAGGTAACCTCAAAACCTTGGAACTACCCACATTGAAACGACCCAAATTGAAACCAGCCATATTAAATATTGGAAGTGTCCAAAGGTTTAACAGAGGTCGTCAACTTCGGGGAAATCTCGGAATTAAAAGTAGGCCTACTACAGCTATCTTGTTGAGAATTTCATGGTTGAAACTGATCATGACATAATTATGATATTAATATCAACCGGCTCCTTCTGTTGTTTCACTACTTTCTGTAATTAGTACTTTAGAGCTCTGTAGCGGAACGCAATCATAAGCAGGTCGTTCCAAAACATCATTTGTAGACAGCCTGGACTATGTACTGTTACATCAACCAGTGAAAAGTAATTTTTTTCATGCGGGGATAGTTGAAAATGCATTATTTTTTCAGCGTTAGTGGTGGGGTGCTATGATGAGGAGCGGGCATAGTCGTTATGTACACTCATAAAACAACAAAATGGACTGTGTTTATTTGTACCGGTGTACCCTAATCAAAGCCTTTATGGCCTGGGGGGGGGGGAGTTGATTCAGTCTGGAGGGCGAAGCCTGATCCTTCGGTGCGTGCACTGGGAGGTGGGGTCTGGGGGTCCTTCCCCAGAAAAAATTGAAAATCTTGATCCTCTCAGATGCATTTTCCCCACATCTGAATCTGATATCACAATAATAACTTGGCTTGAAGAGGGGAAATGACCTTTTAGAGGTTTCATTTTGGGTCGTTTCAATGTTTTGAGGTTACCGAGTATTACATGGGGAAAAGCCTGAGGAGACACATATTCAAGCCAATGTCAAGTGCCCACTTCATCCTTTCATGGTGAGGGGGTCAGGGTAAAGATGAAGTCAATTCGTCTTTTTTGCAATCTCAAAATGTAATTTTGAGATGGCCCCTAAACGAGGCTACCTGATTGATGGGAGGACAATCTGATGGTAGTCTGTAGTTTCCGGAAAGCTGGAATGCTGGAAAGTATGTTGGAAAGCTGGAAAGTGTGGGGAATTCCAAAGGTTCAGTATAAAATCTGGAATATCCCGATGGAACGTTCTTGGTGGTGTTTGAAGTTACTGAAAACGCAGCATTGAAGTTTTATTGAAGGCCTACCCAACGATGATATCAGGTTAATGTGTGTGACCCAGACTGACAACCTGCAACACAGAATAGGAAGGAGGTACACAGCGTTTTTGGTTCGCCCCACTTCACTTGTAGTACAGTAAGATGAAACCATCTGACCTCTGCAATTGAGATTATCTGTGTGACCTGCATATCACTTCAGTTCACCTAGGCCTATATAAAGAGAGCATGGGTGTCATCATACGAGAACTGGTGGTTGTTTTGGAGTTGATGTTAGCATGATGTGTTGATGACTGATGCCAAACGCGAGGGTCTGAGGGTCCGAGTCCGGTAGAAAGCGTCTTCACCTTAGAAACCCGTTATTTATGCAAATACACATTCAATGGAAGAAAGCCTGCAGGCTTCATATCCTGTTTCCCTGTCTGATCTCACCTTGTTCAACTGGGTGTCTATAAAATGAGAACTGAGCAAATGGCACTTGGCCCAGAAAGGCACTCTTTCGGTTTTTTCCGGTATCGGGCAGATGGGGGTTAGGATTTGGGGTTTGGTTGAAAGTGAGTGATCACCAGCTTTATATACAGCACAAAAAATGACAAAAAGTGATCAATTAATGGATATAATAAACTTTCCATACTTTCCGGTACTTTCCATATTTCCACGTTTTCCAGCTTTCCAGCATTCCGGAAACTACAGACTACCCAATCTGATGCATACATAGGCCTATGCAGACCAAGGCCTTGTACAGAGCATAGCAAATAGCATCTCGAGGCCTACCTATAATATTGTCATGTCACTTTGGTTCACACACTGCAGCCCAGATAAACATTAGGCCTCGTGTGACAAATGGGATCATAAATCACGCCTGAGGTATAGGCCTATTACCCTTAGTACATGTACCTAATTGGTAGGCCTACCAACCATTTTCACTGTCGACTTGAGAAGATGTGGTGGGTCTTGGATCTTGAAATTGGGTCTTGGATCTCGGATCTTGGATCTTGAATTAGGGTGTCCCATTCAAAACCTGTCCGGCAGACATCATTACGACCGTGTAATGATGTGATTCACTGTCACCAACAACACTGCTGCACTTGCCCAAACAAAGACAACGATCAGCCACGCAATGTGACGGAACGGAGATGCATGCTTATTCCTTACACCGTCAGAAAACCTAGAACTTGTGTCTTTTCTTGCACAATAAACTAAAAACAATGGAATATAATACTGTACACCAGCACCAGCATAAGAACCCGTGATTCCAACCAATTCGTCTAGATCAGCAGTAGCCAAGGCTACAGCTATCGGTGGTAGGAGTGCAAGGAATGGGAAGACAAGCCGATCAACAGCCCAGGGGTATGGGTGAGCCTCTCGGTAGAAGAGGGTCCGAAGATTGTTCCGCAGTGTCACACCAATAATCGGGAAATTTGTACTAAGAGTGAAAACTGGGAACAAAGTCAGAATGTATTGTATTGGCACTACAGTTGTTGCAGGATCTTTAATGTCCCCACAACGATTAAACGCCTGAGGTAGGCCTATTACCCTTAGTACATGTACGGTACCTAATTGGTAGGCCTACCAACCATTTTCACTGTCGACTTGAGAAGATGTGGTGGGTCTTGGATCTTGAAATTGGGTCTTGGATCTCGGATCTTGGATCTTGAATTAGGGTGTCCCTGATGATAGTGTGTTTCCAGCTTTATGATAGGTGCTTGGTGATTATACCTCACTGATTAGGCCTAAGTAGAAAGTGGTAAATCCTTTTCACTGTCTTTTGTCAATTTGATTAAGTTCCACATATGATAGCTTGTCAAATAGCTGATTGATTTCCATAGATTGGTCGCTATGACGATAAAAATGTTTCATCGGCAAGTCATTTGATCTTGATGATCGCGTCAGTGATGTTGGATTGTGGCTATTCACTCTGCTTGTAAATAAAGGCTAAACGAATGGTTGGAGGGGATAGGATTCATCCACCACCAGGAATGCCAGCAGTTACAGTATTGTCATCATCATCATCATCGGCCTAAATAACTCAGGAATCCCTGGCTTTGATCTCTTTTGTCTTCTTGTCAGTTCTTTCCCTCCTGACATCAGGGTTAATTGAAACGATTATTTTGTGCATCTGCCTCATCCTGTTGTCGCCAGATCTCAAGGTCATCTTCTCCTTCTCTCCCCGGCGATGAATGAGCCATTTCCATGTAACAGCACTTCTACATGATCCCTTTGTCATGGATGTTGTCCTCATCTGCCAGTTTGACCTTTCTCGTACAAAAACAGCAATTTGAAGTGTGAAAAATTGATTTCGATTGCCAAGTAGAAGTATGATCAGATCATGCTTTTCGCAAGCTTATCTGTTGCATAAATGGATGTGTCTTCGCCAAACTCCTGAAGTTCTACATCCCACTACTGGCGACCATAATATTGGAAGTCTAACACTATCTGGGTGTATGTCTTGAGCTTGTAGTGTTAACAACATCATAATAAACATGGAATAGTAGAGATGACACTGTCATGGGCTTGTGCATCCAACAAAACATGGAAAGGTAAAGATGACACCCACATTAGACATGGGAAAACCCAGCCCTGTTTCAATTAGCACTGTGTATGACAAGCTACCTCGCCAATAAATTGCTCAGCCTCTATTGTCAGCATGCATGGTTAGTTAGCTCTAATTGTGTCTGGCCCAGGGCAGATTGGGGCTTTTGTCATGGCACGTGCGCCTGGCACACACACTGTACACATATAACAGCAACAACAGATGCATGTGGATTAGGCTCGGGACTTGTGGAAAAATAGTGGTCAGAGCGAAAAATTCTTTGACAGCTGAGGGTGAAGGATAGAATGATTGTAAAAAAAACTTGCCATATCATCGGATAATACTCTATTGAAATAGGTAATGGATATTTTGCTCAGATAAGGTTGGCTTTTGTTGTCGTTTTTCTTCATACGTTTTGTGGCGTCTGCTAGTGTTCTCACTGACATGGCATGCTGGATATATGGTAACATAATGGTCTTTGTGTGTCTACTGGATTAAAAGCCACAGCATTGGAACATACGGATATTTGAAACGTATTTCCATAATCTTTTTTTTTGTATTTACCAGATAGAATGTGAATTTGTTTGCCTGTTTTCCCAGAATGCAGACAGGGTGTCCCAACACTTCTGGGTAGCCATTGGTGTGTTGGATTTGTCGATGGTCTGATGTTATCTTTTGTTACTGGTATTTGTCAAATAAATCCCTCATTTTGATGGTACCTGTGGGACCAAGGTACTGATTATTTCCTTGATTCATGAACATGGCTGTCTTATTTGTTGTGAAAACCCATAGGCATTCTGTTGAGCCGTTTGTATGTGCTCAGTAAGGGATGTTGTCACAGCGATGCTGTTTCACTGTCGAATGAGGATATCCTGTTCTCTCATATCTCATGTCTGTTTGCTTCGTTTGCTATGAATGACAGGGACGTGGGTACAGGATTTGGGAAAAGAGGGGGTGCCCTGTGTTAGGAGCATTGAAATTTGCACCAAATTCCAGAATTTTACAAGTTACCAAACAACATCCCTGAGCGACTTTGGCACAGCAGCAGCATAAATGGCAAGATCACCATACAGGTAAATGGCCAGGCAAATATAGAACAAGCTAACACCAACTGAAACGAGAGATTTGTTTTGAGTGGTTGTCAAACAAATGCAACCTGATCTGTAGTAGTAACACCCACCGACCACCTCTAATTACTGACCTGTCTACTGGAGCAATATGTAGACTATACAAACACAGGTCAATCTGAAGCTACAGAAGCTAAGGATAAAGGCGTATAAGTGCTCTTTAACACTAGGATGCCAGCCCTCCAAAGGAAGCCCCCTGACCCAATATCAAGGACAGAATGCGGCCTTGGTGTATGATTACCACTTACTCTTGTTGAAGAATAAGGAGGCCATCTGACCCTGAAATGAATAAAGTGGCTCATATATGGTACTCAGAATGTCAAGTACAAATTCTGATGTGAAATGAGGGCATGGTAGACTAAACCGAAAAACTGCATTTAAATCTTGCCATTGCTTTGATATAACTCAGTAGACACAATAAAGGATATCCAGACAGATTTTTCGGGGTTCTGAAAATTTCAGTCTTTTCACTCATTCAAAAAGGTTGATGAATGCACTGCTGTCTGCTTATGTACTTACCAGCTCAACCCTGGCAGAAATGTCATAAGAGTCTGTCTGGTAAACATCTGCAGTTCTTGCTGAAATAAGAAGCTTAATATAAGTATGGGAATGATGTTGATTACCGGGTAACTGAAAATACTATTTTACCAGTGTAAGTCTCCACTCTATCACAGTAGCCGAACAAAAGCTAATTCATTAGTTATTGGCGACATGACCATGCAATATGTCAACTCATTTCTGTAACAGATGCTGGGAATCAGGTTTTGTGGTGAATAAGGATGTTTCTCATCCTCCCACAGCAGGGCTTTGGTCTCGTTACTCTTCATACACTCCACACAAAGCCCTGCTGAAATTGGGCCTCCCAGGCATGCATGAGGCGGTCAGAAAACCATTGCCCAATCAGAATGCAGCATTTTTAGGGTGTGAATACTAAATAATTATGACTCATAATAACAATCAAAAATAATAAGAATCTTTCCTATATATAGGAAGAACCTCCAAAGATGGCCGCCCTTTGGACCCCTCTTAGAAAAGCACCTTCACTCTCAACCAGATTGCCTAGCGCCTTGACCTCCCTAAAATTCGAACCTCTGTGATAAAAATTCAGTCAATTTTGGAAAGATGTAAGTGATTTGTAAAGCACAAAACTTTAAGGTCAAACAAGGTGAAACCACGAAATTCGTAATTTTTCAAGTTATCTTGCCAATACAGGGAGTGCAACTGAAGTGATTCTAGGACTGGAGTATGGAACAGCCACACCAGATTCACTGGAAGTCCTATTTCAGCAGGGGTTTGTGTGAGCGGATGAAGAGGAGCGAGGTAAAAACCCCTGCTGTGGGAGGATGATGTTTCTGAAAAAACATCCCTTGAACAATAGAGAGGATGCAGGGATTTCCACACATCAGTGAAACTTACAATTGACTGATGATGGCTTGGTATCAATATCAGCATCAGCTGTAGCAAAAATGTTAGAAAAGCCAGTAATTATCCGATCTACAGTTAAAAATGCCGCACCATCAGGATTTTTGTCAGTGGTGGTGAGTTTGCCAATTTCAACATCATGGTGTCATAATTGTTGCTATCACAATGGGCTTGGTCTCTTTATCGCCAAAAAGGACCTTATTCGGCACTAAAGAAATGCCATACTACTCACAGATACCGTAGTTGAACTACTGTATCTGTGAGTTGATAGTTGGATATCTAACTTTTTTCATATTACTGGAATACGCGACGTTCTTTCACATATAAGTTACCGATGTTAGAAACTAGAAACTCACCACACGTGAGGTTAGTTTGATATGAAAGATGAAGGGTGAGAGAAAATAAATGCAAATAAAGTCAACATGTTGCCCTGCCCAAGACAGATTATTCTGCTTTGACAATTGACCCAGAAATTGGAGCTGGCACAGTGCAAAAAAATCTACCGTATTTTTCGGACTATAAGGCGCAGCCTTTTTCCTTGAAGAAGGGTCTAAAATTGGGGGTGCGCCTTATAGGGTGGTGCGCCTTATCTGCGGATCGAGTCTGACAATTTGATCAGAAGTGTCAAGACACTGACGAACCCAAGCATTCAAGCATGCATGGATGCATGCAAGCCAAAGTCATTGTCAAAGTGCTGGTTGACAGATGATGCAGTGAACTGTGAACTGATGAAGTTTCAGTTAGGCCTAATTTGTCACAACAAGCTAATCATACAACCAGATCCATCAGTACCAACAGCAGAATTGCAGATGTCAATGGGTTCAAACAAGGCAATCAGACCCTGTAATTGTCTTGGCTGTTGTTGGGTCAATGCACACTGAGCAGCCATGCATTGTATGTGTATAATATGCACTGACNAGGAGGTGGATTGGAAGACTACTTTAACCACTACCTACCCTCTGTCTGAATGCTGCCATGTCTTTGTGTGCTGCTAGCACAAGTAAGAAGGGGCTGACCTTCATAATCCTCAAATGTATCAGTATCACTTAATAGGCCCCCGCCATGGAGCAACTCGGACTGTTGCAAGAGAAATCGGAGCATATAGTGATTTTCACTCCAGCCCATGGAATTTCAACCTCCCATCCAGAAAGGAAACAACATACAAGTAATCTTGAATGCATTCAGTAACAACAGACACTACAGAGAGCAACACAACAGCTCACTTGCCATAATGTGACAAACAAGGAAAATGACATCACTGGTGTTGAATGGGGTACCGTAGTCACCTTCAGAGTCTAAGGATCATACCTTTCTTATCTTTTCTGCAGCTTGTTGTTTCAGAACAGCATTTGCAGCAGCCATGGTTTCTATCACAAATGTCACAGTAACATAGCTGTAAATTGAAACAGAGGCAGTCATTGAAAGCACATATTTACAATTACATGTATCATTTGCATTATAATCTTGACATTCTACTGCACAAATGCAATTACAAAGGATGTGTAGAAAATGAAGTGAGTCTCACCTCATGAATGCTAGTGCTACCACAAATATCAAACTGAGCAACCATCCTGATTGACCAAAAGCATTCGGCATTGTCAGTGCCCCTGTCCCAACAATTAAGTTGAACACAAATATCACACCAGCCTGAAGCGAAAGGGAAAACAAGCTGGTTAAATATTGGAAGGAAATATGCCTAATAAACTACCGGTAACTGATACTGGTTACAGTGTTTCCGCCTCAGGGTATGCACTGAGTACCCTCAAAGGAACAGAAAAGGGCCATTTTCTTTAATTTCATGGGTTTTTGCCGATTTTGAAGAAATGCATACCCTCAAAAATATTTCTGGCAGAAACCCTGCTGGTTAGTAGTGTCGGTGGGCTCACTCATGCATTGATTTGATGCCTGATGGTGGCGATGGGATGATGGTGACGTGTACCACCAAGTTGGAATTGGATCCAAACAAACTGTGGAGGAGACCTGGGCTGGGCAGGTTTGACAGGGGTTTACCGTAGTTAGGCCATTTGTTTTTTGTTACTTGTTTGGCACATCTGCCGATGTTAGTTTTGGGCTTTTTTGAAAAAAAATAAAATTGGAAAAATTGTCATTTTTTATTGCCCCCGATCTCAAAAACCCTGATATCCGAAATAAAAGTGACACCTTTTGACTTTGCACATGACAGAATTGGATTCGGAAGCATGATCTATCTGTTCCCTCTGTCATGGACCTGTGATGTGTCCAGCCTTGTAACGTAAGTTTTGCCTTCATTCGTCCTGATCCTGCCATGGTTGAGTTAGGTTTTTTTAAATTTTTGGATTTTATTTTTATTTTTATTTTATCTCCTATGTTAAGTTTACAGCAAAGAAATCCGCCAAACAAGTAATATAAAAAGAATGGCCTTAGAGAGGGAGTTTGAAGTCACGGAAGTCAAAATACTTCTGAATTTTAGGTTCCAGGAAGGCAAGTACATGTACTTCCATTCCAAACAATTTTAAACTTCTAATGTATTTAAGCTTATGAAGTACATTTAGACTTCCAAGAAAAGCCCCAATACTTCCTGATTTTGGGGTTAAGGACTTAAAGGAGCTGGTCCATTCCACGTTACGTATATGTTACAGTTCAGACAGGGTTTACTGAGGTTAAGTTGGTCAGTACTTCTTTGAAAAGGCAGTTTTTTACTTGGTTATCCATATAAAGTGGTCTTGGGTTATTACTCTTTCATGTGAAACAGAAATATTCCCTTTCCCTTTGACAGATTTTCTTCAGGAGCCAAGTTTATTGTGTTACGTATGTTACATTCACATGGAAATGAAATTGCAAAACTTTTCAGAAATTGTAGAAGTTCTGTGAAGTGTGTGATTGGAAGCAAATCCATTTGTGATATTCTAAATATCAAATATATCACCTGGTCATAACAGAAAAGGTTGGGGCATTATATAAAATGGAGTTTTTGGAATCAGAGGATTTCAATGTTACGTATGTTACAAAAAATAGTTACGTATGTTACACATCCGAAATAGGTACATGTAAGTAAATAAGTCAGTGTAAGAGCATTTTAAGACCTTTTATATGGTTTTCCTACCTAAATTAAATACTCCTAATTAGATTATTGCAGTCTTAAGTTTGTTTCATGCCAAATTTGAGTTTTGAAGCCAGATACGCCACGGAATGTCGAGCCATTTTGTCAGTTGACCAGTTCCTATGTCGAACGGATGATGCTCAGATGAAGATGTTTCCTAGAAGACAGCTGGTCTTCCTAGTTTCCATACATAAAAAGTACAATGGAATAAAGCACCATATAACACATTTTCTGTGGACATGGTGGAAAGGCAGCGCGCTCATCTCCCTGATAGCCATCCAGTTTTGATACATAAAGGGCCAATAATGGTAACTAGGTGAGTCTATGACTTATTTTTGGATTTCAAACTCATTTGGATGTTGG
Source organism: Notospermus geniculatus (assembly GCA_002633025.1). NCBI lineage: Eukaryota > Metazoa > Nemertea > Pilidiophora > Heteronemertea > Lineidae > Notospermus > Notospermus geniculatus. Next base: position 6,930 of record NMRB01000904.1, on the reverse strand, counting down.
CCTATTGCACTTTTCATAATCATCATACACTTTTCACTTTTTTACCAGTGCCTTATTTACCAGTGCCTTTTTTACCGTGCCTTTTTTACCGGTGCCTTTTTTACCAGTGCCTTTTTTACCTGGATTCCCCCTGCCCTGGGTTTGATTGATGATGGGGTTAGCTGGCATTTTTATTTTAGCAGCTCCATGAGCTCAGCACAGCAAGCAAGCAAGCCTACCCATACTTCTTCATACAAAATTATGAAGACTGAACTCATGATTGACATTTATCATCATTGTTTATTATTTTGTTGTCTGTTAGTGTTTGACCTTTGCACCCCCTGCCCTGGTCGTCATCATCCCGGACCTACTTACCCCTTGAGAATATGAGGCACCAACGTCAGTGATATCGCCTGCCATAGTTTCAAGTCATGAAGACAATACTAAAGATGAAGTGACACTGGCTGTGGAACAAGTAGGAAAGGAGGATTAAACAGGGAAATGTCACGGTTTGGACATGTTGGAAGAATACATATACATGTCAACATATAAGGTTTGATGTACCCCCCTCGAAGCTTTGTGTGGCGCCACGTGTTGCTTAAATCTCTTACAATTTTCTACTATTGCCATCTAATGGCTACGCTACAAACTCGTGCTTGGTAGCGGTCCAGAATGTCCAGGGGAGGGAGGGCGGGTTTCGGTTTGTCTTCCTCTCTACCTTGCAATAACCTATAGGCCTAGCATGCATGGGCCTTAGGCTGAACTACAAATTTATTTCCAAATCATAGGCCTACCAACAACACCCCATGTGGGGAAAAACTCTTATAGGGCCTATAGTTTTTTCCCTTAAATTCCAATTTCTTTTCCAAAACATACCAACAACACCCCAGGTGGGGAAAAAACTCTTACATATAGTTTTTTCCCTTAAATTCCAATTTCTTTTCCAAAACATACCAACAACACCCCAGGTGGGGAAAAAACTCTTACATATAGTTTTTTCCCTTAAATTACAACTTCTTTTCCAAAACATACCAACAACACCCCATGTGGGGAAAAAACTCTTACATATAGTTTTTTCCCTTAAATTCCAATTTCTTTTCCAAAACATACCAACAACACCCCAGGTGGGGAAAAAACTCTTACATATAGTTTTTTCCCTTAAATTACAACTTCTTTTCCAAAACATACCAACAACACCCCATGTGGGGAAAAAACTCTTACATATAGTTTTTTCCCTTAAATTCCAATTTCTTTTCCAAAACATACCAACAACACCCCAGGTGGGGAAAAAACTCTTACATATAGTTTTTTCCCTTAAATTCCAATTTCTTTTCCAAAACATACCAACAACACCCCATGTGGGGAAAAAACTCTTACATATAGTTTTTTCCCTTAAATTCCAATTTCTTTTCCAAAACATACCAACAACACCCCAGGTGGGGAAAAAACTCTTACATATAGTTTTTTCCCTTAAATTACAACTTCTTTTCCAAAACATACCAACAACACCCCAGGTGGGGAAAAAACTCTTACATATAGTTTTTTCCCTTAAATTCCAATTTCTTTTCCAAAACATACCAACAACACCCCAGGTGGGGAAAAAACTCTTACATATAGTTTTTTCCCTTAAATTACAACTTCTTTTCCAAAACATACCAACAACACCCCATGTGGGGAAAAAACTCTTACATATAGTTTTTTCCCTTAAATTACAACTTCTTTTCCAAAACATACCAACAACACCTCATGTGGGGAAAAACTCTTACATCTTGTTTTTTCCCTTAAATTACAATTTCTTTTCCAAAACATACTAACAACACCCCATGTGGGGAAAACTCTTACATCTTGGACAAGTGAAACTTTTTTCTTTCCTTTAAATTACAAATTTCTTTCCAAAACATACCAACACCCCTCGTTGAGAAATATTCTTACATCTGACTATTCTTTCCTTAAACAAATTTCTTTCCTAAACAGACCAACAACACCCCACGTGGAGAAAAAAGTCTTACATTTACTGAAACTTGTTTCTTTCCTTAATAAATTACAAATTTCTTTCTAAAACAGACCAACAACACCCCACGTGGAGAAAAACTCTTTACATTTTACATAAATATATAATTTAAGGAATAGTCAAATGTAAGAGTTTTTCCCCACATGGGGTGTTGTTGGTATGTTTTGGAAAAGAAATTGTGATTTAATTGAAAAAACAAGATGTAAGAGTTTTTCCCCACATGGGGCATTGTTGGTATGTTTTGGAAAAGAAGTATATTGTAATTTAAGGGAAAAAACTATATGTAAGAGTTTTTCCCCACATGGGGCGTTGTTGGTATGTTTTGGAAAAGAAATTGTAATTTAAGGGAAAAACAAGATGTAAGAGTTTTTCCCCACATGGGGTGGTGTTGGTCTGTTTTGGAAAAGAAATTGTGATTTAATTGAAAAAACAAGATGTAAGAGTTTTTCTCCATGTGGGGTGGTGTTGGTGTGTTTCAGAAAGAAATTTGTATTTTAAAGTTATTTTAATGCCGGACATGACTAGGGCCTAATGAACATGTCAAAGGTAGAGACCCCACGTGGCGCCCCACAAAATCAATACGTGGTGAGAGGAACCTTAAATGTTGACGTACACGAGAATACAGGAAGTAACAGCTATTCGTGACCCTTATATCACTAAATAATTAGCTCCTTCACACCTGTTGCATTCATTGAACCCCCTTTAAACTTTCTTCAAAACCTATTTTTTTAGGAACTATGATCAATATACATCTTAATCATCTCATTATCTATTCTATAGGTTGCAATTTGTCTCAGAACTGTTCGTAAATATTTATTGTTATAAGCGATACCCGGAAGTAAATAACACATCTACACATTGATGAAATTTGAAGAATAAAATACGCATTCACAGTCAAATGAGATGAAGAAAAATAAAGATACTGTGATACTGGGGCGTAAAACTGTCCTTGTTCCATATAGGCTCAGTCACGTTGACAAGTAAGCAGTGATAAGAAAGATATTTGATAACAAGGTGTCCCATTTCGCCTAATTAAGAATCTATGGGCGGTTATGTCCGCCAAAAATCAGTGAACAGTAATTTTATTTGCCCACTCTATGTAGTGGTAATTCTTTCCTTCTTTCCAAAGATACCATTGCTGGATGCAGACTGAAGAATTACAACTACTAACTGCTTCTGAGCCACTCACTATTGAACAGGAATATGAAATGCAGAAGTCATGGTTGAATGATAATGACAGTAAGTATTCACAGGCAGTACATTTCGGCATTGATGAGGCAAGGTAAATGATGGAATATTTTGTTCTACTGTCGAACCAGCAGGAATTTTCAATATTGGTCACAATATGTCTTTGTTTTCAGAGTGCACTTTTATCATATTGGATGAAAAGGTTTACTCGCGAGGGAACAGAGATGAAATTGGTAAAGAAATCACATGCCCTTCTTTAATTGGATTTTAAACATGTTCTTGTATACCCAGATCCCTTCTGGATCTCAGTGTTTGGAAATATTTCACTGTTGTTAAGAGATCTTACTTGTAAATTATCTAGTCTTCATGCTAAAAATGCACCTCACTTTTTCAGCCGCCATGGTTGGTGATGTGAACCTCTTCTTCAATGACTGTGAGAATCGCAGTTCAGCCGAAATTGAGATAATGATAGCTGAACCCCATGCCAGAGAGGCCAAGGAATGGGGAAAGAGGCACTTCTTATAATGATGAGATATGGTTAGTAGAGAGGGCACCTTGAAGCTAAAATCATAGCGGTGCTAGAGCCTGGCACATCTGTGAACACATTGTGAAGAGACTGAAAATATGTTCTTGAAGTGCAATCAAATTACTTGGGAAAATGACATTAGTCCTGATCCGAGGGTTTATCAAGTTGATGTCAGCTTCACGTGGGCATGTCATTTTTCAGGTGCTGAGCATTTGAACCTGTCCTCATTTACAGCCAAAATTGGGTTTGCCAATGAAAAAAGTTTGAGCATGTTCAGGAAGATTGGATTTAAAGAGGTAAGGAGTTAAATTCAGAGGCTTTGGAAAGACACATTCATGCTTCATGAACCAATGCATTTGTTGTTGAAGATTGCATTGATGTCTATTGTTGACATTTTCAGGTATCACGGAGTGACGTGTTTCAGGAGGTTACGCTTCAGTGGCTTATCACAACGGAAACAAGACAATGGTTGTGGGATGAAACTAAACACATTGATATCATGACAGAGGGACCGGTGCTAATTCAGCCAAGCAGCTGACAGAACTGAACTCGCCATTTCCTGTTACATAGTCACATGCATTTTAAAGCCAGTTTTGTTCATGTTTTCGAATATTAATTACATGTATCTTTATCAAGTTCATATCTCGTGTCAATCTATCCCACATGCAATTGGGATATCCTCATTGTAGGATCCAAGAGATCACACCTAGTTTCATCTCCCACACCTTCGTACACATACCTCAGACATGAAATACACAAAAGTCCAAACTTACCAGTATTTTTAGTTTATTGCATGTATAATCCATTATGATTGCATAGTTAATCTGAATATTCATATGAAAATATCAAATCGTAAAATATTGTCTACAAAAATTTGGAAAGATCATCAAAATTGGTTCATTTGATACAAAAGTCCACTCAAAACGCTCAAAATCTGCTCTAATTTAATGCAATTTGAAAGAGCACTGGAATGGTCAGTCAACTTGTTTTCAAGCCTATGCACCAGAATACCGGATGCCGGTGAGGAATGTGTGGGGACACTTGAAGTTCGAAAGAGTAACATGAGCACAACATTATGTCTGAAATTGGGCCCTTCTAAAGGGCAAGATCATTGTCATTGATATCCCATGGTTCTGAATAGTTCCTGTTTTTAGTACAAGTATTATGATGAATTGAGAAAGCACCAGTCAAAAGTCAAATCAATAAAAAAATCAAAAGATCAAAATTCAAGCTTCAATTTCTGACTGATATAAATGTCAAATATGTGTGAGGAAGCCATAAATTTTTCACAAATGTTTAAGAATAATACATGTATTTCATTTGTGTATAAATACATTATAAACAGCAGTATAAAACACCATGTTTTACATTTGTTATCACGGCAACACATTTCCAGAGCATGGATTAAAATTACGTATGTATAACAATACTGTTAACTCTGACCCTGAAATTCACAAGGCCTCCGTAAGAGCTGCTCCACACAGTTACTTGCATAAACCTTTCATTTCACTTCAGCCACTAGGGCTGCTGAAACCAGCCAACTGACCAATCATTTACAGAGGTTTCATAATTTCCACAAAAATACCTTTAATAAATCATTGATTTTGTGTATAACTTCAAAAAATAAAAAATCTGGAAGAACTTATAAGCACAATTGGTTACACGATTAGTTTAGGGGTTTGAAATCAGTTCAACTGGAAGCGTTTACTGGTACATGCTTTAAGAGTGGCCACAACAAGTTATCTGTCCTGGATACCTATCAACTGCAGTATCAAAAGTAGTGAAAGTCCATTGAAGAAAATGACATAGGAAAATGAACCATAGGCTACTTATTCCAACAGGTTTTTGGTGTGTTTGAACTGTCAGACAGGAACAAGAATGAGTTGAAACTGAATGAAATGATGAATTGAATCTAATAACTGAACCTTACAAAAAACTACATTACGCTGCAACCTATCTTTGATTTAATGTTGGGTACAGGTCTATGTACATCTGCCTGTCATTTCTACTGGGAAATATTCTCAAGTAGCAATGCAGGCCTCTCTGATATTATAAGGTACTTTATATCTCCTAAAGTTGCAGGTGAACATGGTATTTATTCCCTTACCACAGACTTCAAGATTTCAAACACTCAGGCTGGCACATAATGCAACTACAGTGTACAACATAAAACTTGAAAACCTTTTCAAATACAGTGGAACATGCCTTTCCAATTTTCACATTGGCAAGGGATTGAAATGGTCAGCCAGGATTGTTACGTTGTTTCACAGTTTCTTTGGGTCTGTTGAACTTCATCATGTCGCACGAAGCATTAAACGACTGGCGGCGCCAACACTCAATGATAAATAAGTCCTCAGTATGATGATATCCGTCTTAAAAGTCACCACTGAGGGCAGTCCATTTCATCAGGTGAAGAAATTTACACAAACTTGGGAAAATGAACAGAGGTTGGCACATCTGCACACAAGCTTTGCTGCATATGAACCATGCTGAAGCAGACTGCTCGGCAGAAATTGTCCCTTTTTGTTAAGATTATGTTCCAAATCAGGCAGAGGCCATGCAATTATCTGACAAGCTCTGACTATTGAGGGTTGATGTTACAATGTTCACTTTTTGAGTACGGCACCCTTCCCTGATAGCAGCAGCGTGTGGTAGTTTTCCCAAAGCTTAAGATGATTGTTGTCCGAGGTGAAGTTGTACAGTGTCTCACTTGATCTTCAACGCCGAAAAGCCGTGGAGAGAATTTGTCCTCTTCTTTACCATGTTCACCGCAGCTGGAAAGAAAAGAAAGGCAGAGAATGAGTTCAAAGCATTTTAGTGTCTGCCACTGACGGGAACTCTCACTAACTGCACTCATAATCGGGCATGAAACTCTGCAAGGGATTGACTCAGTATCATCACATCTGCAAGTTCATGTGCATCATAGCACAGTGACACCCGCCACGAGCTTGCCTAAACATTGGCTTACCTTTACAATTTGATTATGACCAGCGAGCAATATACTGGTGTATTGCAGGGGCCTGCTTCATAAAGTGACTTTAAAGGCCCTCTAGAGGCAGGGTTTTAGTGCATATTGATATGATTACTAACACAGAATTGGTGGCGTGAGGAACCACCTTGGGCATCATTTTTGAAGCAAAATTTCATCACTGTCAACATTTGATCCACAGTTCATGAGTTCATGGTTACTAGCGCCACCTGTTGTATAGTTGCAGTACTGTCAGTA
>NMRB01000903.1:220080-241738 GCA_002633025.1 Notospermus geniculatus | reverse complement strand
GGCGTGCCCAAAGGAGGCGCTGGGGAACAACTCAGTTTTAACACAAAAGCGCAAACATGACAAACTACATGTATACCCTGGGTATAGTTCGATCTACAAAAGTATACCCATTTGGATACAGCACCTGAAGACGAGATTGTTCTCGCAAATGTCACATGACCACAAGCACGACAAGTTGAAAAACAATGTTTTCAATTCACGCATTTGTCACGAACATGAGGCCCAGGTATACGACAGAAGTACCAGTCGTGCGCAGTCCTGTTGATCACACGTAGATCCGTTCCTAACTCGTACCAAGGCTCAAAACTAGAGTACTGGGTATACTTCGCAACAATCGCAATGCAATAAACTTTTTTATGTATCATCAGCTTTAGAGCCAATAATACCCTATTTTACGGTGGCCCATAAGGGACATTTATTTTTCATACAATGTATTTATTTTTTCATACTTTTCTCCAGGAATAAACTTTATTCCGTGGAATAAACTTTTCTCCACGTGGAGAAAACTTTTCTCCGTGGAAATAAACTTTTCTCCGTGGAAATGACTTTATTCCGTGGAATAAACTTTTCTCCACATGGAGAAAACTTTTCTCCGCAGAAATAAACTTTTCTCTGCGGAAATAACTTTATTCCGTGGAAGTTATTTCCGAGGAGAAAAGTTTATTTCTGCCGAGAAAAGTTTACTCCACGCGGAGATAAGTTTATTCTACGGAATGAAGTTTATTCCACGGAGAAAAGTACGAAAAAGATAAAAATAAAAAATAAAAAATAAATGTCCCTTATGGGCCACCATACTATTTGGCAGTCTCTCAATTCAATATTTTTATCAATAATTTAAACCCTAGATATATTTACGATTTTTATATTGTTCACCCGTTGCATTATTCAAGTATTATCGAAACCCATCTTTTTTCAAGAATGAATAATACATAAATATTCCACCTCCACTTTGCAAATGAAATGATTTTAAATTTATTGGGTTCAGCGACCTCTCAAAAGTTCACCACCTGTTTATAATTATAGAATTCATAGAATTATAGTTCAGTCCAATGACCTGTTGAAAACCTTGACTTCCTGATTCTGAAAAGTATTGGTCAACCACTAATTTTCAGAACCAATAGAACCCCTCTATTAAGGACACTTTTGTGACTGACCAGGCGCGGATCCACCCGGCACACCCAGCCCATGCCCCCTCTATTTTGTGGAAAATCTTAAAAATTGACCGGGAAATTCCGAAATTTTGAAAAAATGTTAAAATTTGACCGAGGTTTCCCACGATGTGCACTGCCTGTGCCCCTTCTTTCCCATGATTCTGGATCCACCCCTGCTGACAAATGTTGTCCTTAATTGAGAGGTGTCCTGATTACAGAGGCTAAAATGAATAGAAATGACCAATTTATAAAATTTGTAATCAGTGTCCTTATTTGAGAGGTGTCTTTCTAGTTGAGGTGTCCGCTAAGGGAAGGGCCAGGGCTCCAGTTCCAGAGGAGACAGGTGGTGTAGTGGTTCGGGCCTCCGTCTAGCGGTCAGAGTGTCCCGGGTTCGAATCCCACTGGGCGTGAGACTTTGGGCAAGTCTCTTTGCCTCACTGGCCTCTCTCCACACAGGTGTATAAATGGGTACCGGTCGGAAATGCTCAGATTGTAGCGCTGAATGAGCAGCTCATCTGAGTTCTACTGAAAGGTTTCAGGATAGACTGGGGTTAAAGTGTAAAGTCGGATGTTCGTACTTTGTTCCTTAATAAAACATTGAATGCCCAACGGAATGTTAAAATAGTAGTATTTTTACAAATACTGGAACAAATTCTAATTTTTGGTATGATTACTTTATCAAATAATTTGTAAAATCGATGAGCACAAGAATCTTGTGCTGGGTTCCAGCCGTTTTCAGAGGTCTTAGCCAAGGAACGATGGTGGCGACGTCTTCAGATTGATCCAGTTAACATGTATACCTTCATTTATTGTTTTATAAAACTCAAATTTTCTGGTTCTATTATTAGACTCGGCCACTGAGTTGTTTTCCAACAACCCGCATAATGAAATAATAGCCATTTTTGACGTCAACGCATAAAAAAATAATCTATTAATAAATTCACACTGGAAAAACATTGCACTATTGTCCTGCTGAAATGTGCAGAATGCTTGCTCATGTGAATGCTCACCAGCAGCTATACCTTCAACGTATTCTGGCTTTCTCTGCTAGTACCTTTAATGATATCAAGTCCATAATCTCCAAGCTTCAATCAAAAACACAAAATGTTAGTCTACAGCATGCTGATTGGCTGGTGTGCAGTTAACTCCGCCTTGTGCTAAATATGGATGCTAAAAAATTCACCTGTCAATCATCCTTAACGTGTTATTGATTTTCCAATAAACCTTTCTCACAGGCTGACAACGCCATTCATGCGTTGGCCACGTTTGTGTGTGCATCGTTTGTTTGGATTCTCTCTCGTCTGCTCGTGAGCAGACGATATTTTCTAGCGATACATTCATGGACTAATATTCTATTGGAGCAAAAACTGGGCGAAAAATTCACAATTTTTTTGTAATTTGATTCACAGTGCCAATATCTTTTCTCATAGACGTGTCTATCTTGTGGATTTAAAACCGGTCATTACGATTGTGAACCGGTCACTCGTCACAGATCAGCTGATTTCACCGTTCAACGACCTGTGGACAAATTCCGAACACTTTTGTGATATTTTCGGCTGGGTTTTCGGGACATTTTTAGCATCTGAGACATTCTGTATTCACATTGAATCCAACTGGATGACTGTGGTAAATTTTTGTACTTTAGGCAACGTTGGCTGAAAACTTGCCAAAAACGCAATTCTGATCTACATGATATTCTACTGGCCTCATTTTGGTTCCGTCGTTTTTTGGTTCTATTGTCCAGCCGTATTGACTGAACTCAATCTAGGACACGACTGTTTACAAAAATTGTGCACGACGTATTTGCTGTTTTCCTCTCGAAGTTCATGGAACTATAATCACAACATCGTACAAATCGATATCACAAGGTTATGCCAGGGAACGCAGTGATAAAACAATTTTCCGAACACGCTTATGGACAAATATTTTTCATAAGGGATATTTTCGCAATTCATACGGCACGGGATCGTTAATATATATTTATTTATAAGTATTTAGTGGTGAGAGTATATTTATATTAAGACTAGCTGTATATAGAATATATAGAAAAATTTCTCTTACATGTATATTCAACATTCCAGTATCGTAAAACGGACTCGTGTTCACAGATTTTGTGCGACAGGACATGGTTTTATCAAAAAACGGTTGCTAAAATCATTCCATATAAAATTCATTGGATATTTTTGACATTGTGCGATTAACTGTTCGCAATTTTGTGATTGGAACTCTCCAATAGATCGTAAAACTGGAGGCAAATATGGTTTGTTACCAATGGAATGGCTCGGCGGAGAATTCTCACCCTTCGTCAGATTCTAACGTCATGACGACACCTTCCCATAATGCAACACACGTGACGTTAAATTCCGACATGACTCAAACCTTCAACGTTACCGGTACGTCATCTGTGTCAGTTATTCCATATTCGGAGACAAACTTTATGATGACGTCGTCACCGCAAACTGCGTCAGAGAATCATGGGTCGCCAAATCCTGGTAACTCAAATCAGGCGTCCCCTGTTCTTAGCCGCGGTGCCGTCATCGTCGGCGAAAACTCTACGGCCAGCCGCCAGGAACTTGGTACCAGTCATACCATACCCGTTTACGAACATGGAGTGGACAATTCGCAGGCATTATCATATACCCAGGATTCCCCAGAAGGTAGGCACAGTGCATGCGGAATATTTTGGTTTTCTTGTTGATATGAATCTGCCGTTCCTATCGGCGTCTCACACCCCTGAGGTCGCGGGTTCAATCCCCTGCAGTCACGCCCATTCCTTGTCTCGTAGAAGTTATCACATCCGTTAAGCTGGGGCGCCACGGCGGTGTAGTGGTTTGGGCCTCTGACTAGCGGTCAGAGGATCCCGGGTTCGAATCCCGCCGCTGGCGTGAGACTTTGGGCAGGTCTCTTTGCCTCACTGGCCTCTCTCCACCCAGGTGTATAAATGGGTACCGGTCGGAAATGCTCAGATTGTAGCGCTGAATGAGCAGCTCATCTGAGTTCTACTGAAAGGTTTCAGGATAGACTGGGGTTAAAGTGTAAAGTCGGATGACACCTCTACCGTTGTTGATATCACACTATAAACCCAAACTTTAAACTTTATTTCCAACTCATGATGATAGGCTGCCAGCAGGGGCGGATCAAGGATTTAACTTTAACTTTAAGATAACGGCAGGTCCCGAGTTCAAATCTATCCCGGGCCATATGTGATTAATCATCCATGGTTCTTATAGTCCGTCACATGGGAGAGTAAGCCGTGGTGCCAATCGACTGCGAAATGTTCCTAGCACAGGGTGCCCCTCTTTTCCAAAATCCTGGATCCGCCCTGTCTAGGGTGATGAGAGCCACCTAGTGGCAAGTAGGAGAAGCTTTGTCCTTGGGCATGGGACAGATCGTTCGCAGCAGCGGATTCAGGGCATTCACTCCTTTATGATATTGAGCACAGCTGTGTAGCCATCAGCGGCTGCCGCATATTGATATCATAAAAATCACTTTTATTCATGTCACCCTTGTCTCAGCTGTGGCGACATTTTATCGACTGGTCGCGGCCGATGACCTCTCGTCTTTCATGCCTTTTGTACACCGTTTGATAAAAAGCTGCGTGTATGCTGCAACATGTTGCCAACATTTGAACAACATTCCTGAGCAACATGATCTTTTGACCCTGTATACACTGGTCAACAAATTATAGCAACATTTGAACAACATTCCTGAGCAACATGATCTTTTGACCCTGTATACTCTGGTCAACAAATGTGCCCCCATGCACCCCCTTGGATCTGCACCTGAGGTAGGCCATATTGTCCAGAGTCTCACATGCCAAAAATGGGGTTTGAACCAGGACCTCATGATGGCTAGCAGAGACCCGCGCTATACCGCCGTGGCTCACCACGTAAAAGTACATGTAGTTTTCACAAAATTTCGTCATTTTCATCACTACGAGTCCATGAATCCACGAGAAATACAAATACTGTCTTTAAAAAGTCCGATCTGTTGCAACCCAGCGTTCTCCACACCAGTTAAAAAAACGGCAGCCCGCCCCTCTTAAAAATACCAACGGTAAAATCTGCCCCTCTTAAAAATGGCCCGCCCTTTAAAATAATTCGCCCGCCCTTCTTAAAACTCAATTAGAGTCCTCAATTATGCTTCTCAGATGCTCAGAAAACGCATCTCGGAGCACCTTAAGTCCAAATTTCGCTGGGGGAGGGCCCCCAGACCCTGCCGCCCCTTAGACCAAAACCCGTGGAGAACACTGCCCATAAAAATTTGTAAGGTGGAAAATATCTTTTCAAAAGTATTTCACCACAAGCCTACAATCAGTCAAATTTTTATATTATATACCGGTATTAAAAATGCATGTATGAGCGTGTTTTTAAAGACTGGCCAAGAATTGTGAAAAGGCCTCATGCGAGTCCCACATATCGGCCAAGTTCACTCGTGTCACTGATCGAAAGATTTATCTGGGACGTTTTTTATGCCCGGTTATTGTGCATTTGTGGAATATTCCGATTCATAAAAACTTTGATTGATCAGATGATTGTACTGTGGACTTTGCTGATGAACTAGGCCAAATGCATTTAAAAAAACAGCTGGGTACAGGTGTAAACACGCAAAGTCCACTTCTGAAAGTCCGCTTCCGAGTGTATATCGGCAGGTCTGCAAGGACGTCCGCGCCTACACATTCAATGTCAACTCAGCGTTTCCGCTCTAGGCCACGCGCATGAATTCAGCACACGCGGTTTTGACGTTGCACTTCGCAGGTTTTTTCGTCGATGTTTTGTTCGTTTCGTGTAAATCATGGAAAATTGCAGACCGGTTTTTAAAAATCTTTGCAAATTTTTCTCTAGTGTTTTTGTACGTTTGTTGTAAATCATGGAGAATCGCAGACCAGTTTTTAAAAAATCTTCGCAAATTTTTCTCCAGTGTTTTTGTATGTTTGTAATAAATCATGGGAAATCGCAGACCGGAAAAATCTTTACAAATTTTTTAGCCGGCGTTTTGTACATTTGTATAAATCATTGAGATTTGCAGACAGTTTTTTAAAATTCTTCATTTTATGCTGACCTGAATGCAGAAGCAAACAGGAAGTGTATGGCAAAAAAATCTGTAAAAATTAGGATTTTGATTTGACTGGTGCCTTGCTCCGTCTGTATGGATTAACCACTGAGAGCACGTGCCCCCGTGTGCCCCCTTGGATCTGCACACTGCGAATTTCAAAGGGGGCTCAGTTCGGGTCAAACTTGACACGTGTCAACCGGGTGAGTGTAAAAAGTTCACGTCAGAGTTCTATGTAAACAGAGTAAAAATTGTGTTGGCCTGAGGTTGAATAATGTCGATAAAAACGTGGAAACAGTACCTTTGCCTTTTTGATATGAGTAGTACGACTTGAACTCGTAAAATCGTCCCTTTACAAAATATCTCTCAGTCATATACAAATCATTTCTAAGTTTCGAACATTGAATAAATGCTTTCAAAGTACGGTAGACCTACACGTAGGCCTATTGGTATCGTGGTCACATAAAACGACACAGATATAGGACGGAATATGACTGAATACCTGTTTTTCAAAACGTACACTTGACAATGTGTCATATACCATTCCTGTTTTCTTAGACTCACCCAGATGAGTCAGATAGTGTCAGCGATCTTGAAAAAAATATGTTTTTGTGTCTTGTGATATTTTATTGATAGAGTATTTATTGATGACGACTTGCCTGTAAGTATGGCCCATCCTTTTTTGGGGTCAATTTTTTAAATCGGGCAAAGGAATTTTCCAATTTTAGAAGACTTTGTTGGAATTGACGTTGAATTTTCAATAAAAAGTACTGTACCTAGTGACCCCCACCCTTCCCTTTTCCGAAGTATTATAATTTATGTTTCCATTAGGGCTGAAGTCAAAGCTTGGCCCTAGTACGGAAGAGGTCATCTCAAGCTACTCATGTTCCTCACTTGGATGGGGTCTTTTACTTGCCCTTGTAAAGGTACAAGGTACAAGGTACCACGGCTTACTGTCCCATGCGACGGACGTGAAGAGCCGGGGATGATTATCCCATGTGCTACTGGCGACTGGGAGGATCTACATGTAGCTGGAACTGGAGGAGCCCGGTGGTGTAGTGGTTCGGGTCTCCAACTAGCGGTCAGAGGGTCCCGGGTTCGAATCCCACTAGGCGTGAGACTTTGGGTAAGTCTCTTTGCCTCACTGGGCTCTCTCCACCCAGGTGTATAAATGGGTACCGGTCGGAAATGCTCAGATTGTAGCACTGAATGAGCAGCTCATCTGAGTTCTACTGAAAGGTTTCAGGATGGACGGGGGTTAAAGTGTAAAGTTGGATGACACCTCTACCGTAGTTGATATCAGACTATAAACCCAAAACTTTAACTTTAACTGGAGGTGAGCTGAGATCAGTTGCCAGAAACGACGGTCGATGTACGCACCCTTGCGGCCCTTGCAATTTTGCCAGTCGCCACCAATTGCACATGTTCAACTTTCTAGCGACTGGTTGTACCCAGTTTCGTTCAGTCGCTGCGATATACGTGGGCTTGCGACTGATCAGTGCCAGTTTTCTGAACGAAACCTAGTCTCGTCAAGTCTCAACGCCCCGGATGTTACCTGAGTTGCCGCCAGTCGCAAGTGCGATGTACGCGGTCAGGACATGATGACTGATTGGATCCTCCTAGTTTTACGGAATTGCTGAATTTCCGATGTGCGCCCAGCGCGTACATCACCAGCGACTGATCAGAGCAGTTACTTCCAGTCGCAAGTGCGATAAAACGCCTGGCTGTACTTTCCCAACCAGGATCACACCCCGGACCTCAGAGGTGACAGCACTGACCTTCCCACTGCACCACTCTGACACTACACATGACGGCATTCATGTAATGCCCCTGCCAATCAATCACACTGAGCTACATGTAGTTCTCAATACGTTCTTGAAAATGTTGCCGAACGGGCTCAAACTGTCTGCGAACAGAGTAGACGTAGTGGCAACTTTTTACAGTCTTTTTACGAACTTCATGGACGGGAAGGGTGCTCCAGAACATCGAGGCATTATTTTGCCAAGGGTTACACGTTCTGGCCCGTTTTACGATTTTTTTTAGGACGGGGCAGGACGTTTTGAGAACTTTTACTCCAGTGTGACAGGCCCTTAAGCTCATGCACTGACAAGTTTTACCAAAACCTTGTGAATCTGTACCATACATGTCACAACAATGCGTTCCGCCCCACCGAATTTAAAACATGAAAGTTATTATCTCAAATTCAAAATCATGTTGAACAAGACACCATGGCAATTTCGCGAGGGGTCTATTTGTAACAGCAGTGAGCAGCGGGCACGTGCGAACCAGCACCAACACGACATACCACATTATTGTACCTTTTGACTTAGCATATTGTCGCAGTCATTGTGTTAATGTTTCGCTCCAAGTTTAGCGTGGAATTCCGTATTTTCTGTTGTGTGGCGATGAAGTTGTTCTTTTGTTAAAAGAGGTCAGGCTTTTGTGGTGTTTTTCTGACTGTTTTTCGCTCAAGGCAGTACTTCACCCAATGAGCAGTTGACGACACGTTTTGGGCGATTTTCATGATATCGCGTTCGTGATGACATGATACTGACAGTTAGTGAGTTACAGAGATATTAGGCTCATAATTGAAGCCTCCAAAATATCATTTTGCACCCTCTAAAATTAAAGGAATTCGACGTCCAGGTTGTAAACAAACCAGTTTGTTTACAAACAGTGGTCAGCAAACTAGTTTTATTCCTTCGTGAAGGTGGCAGCACCAGTAGCGCCCCGTGATCGTTAGACTGGTGCCTGGTCCAATGCAACTCACTCACGATATTCACGTCAGTATATATCACCCACAGTAGGTGGCAGCACCGCAGGCGTCGCGTGGATAGAGAACCAGTGAGTGAGTGTTTACAACTTGGACGTCCAGCTCCTTTAAAGCCCCTCTGTATTGAATTTTATGGTATTTTCAAAGTATTTTAATACTTTTAAAAGAGAATGCAGGTAGAGGTCTCATAAGCCGCATTTACACTGCCGAAAATCAAGTGAACTCGGACCGGACCGAGTACGGTACAACAAAAAAAGTGGCAGTGTAAACCTGCCAAGCGTACCCTGTCCGGCCACAAATGAACCGTACCGAGACTCGCAGAAGGTGGTGGTCTCTCTCCGGACCAACCTCGTTCCCAGGGCTTAACGTTGGCCTGTTTTTACAATCATTACTGTAACCGAGGTTGAAACAAGCGTTGGGGACGAGGTGCCAAGAATCTTGGAAGTGAATCTAGGGTCTAACGACCAAAGCCGAAAATGACCTCGTCCCAAGGCAAAAGCAGAAGAAATTTCGAGTTAGATCCTGGGGACGAGGTTGGGCCCGGACCGAGTAGGGTAACTTGACCAAATGTGCTGTGTAAACCTGACGCACGGTGAACTGACCCGAGTCCACTTACCTGGGACGGTATTGAGCATGCACGCAATTCCTTGCGTCGCTCCCGGAAAACTCGGCATGCATTCCGCGCAGGTTTCTTACCTCCACTGAATGGAGAGTGACGCTTCAGGTTGCGTGGTGACTCATCGCTGCAGTCTAAATTCAGTCCCAAATTGGTCATTTCTATTCATTTTAGCCTCTGTAATCAGGACACCTCTCAATTAGGGACAACATTTTGTCACTCTCAAAGGCGTCCTTTATAGAGAGGTTAATATGATATGAGGCATAACCTAGGCCTGGTTTTTGAAACCCTAGTCATCACCATGATCACACCACAGTGGTAGGCCTACCTACCCGTACTTGAAGAAGTCACAGATGTAGGCCTACTACGACAATTAGCCTACTATAAAATACAGATATTTGATTTCTATTGATTGGTGGGTCGCACGCACGTGTTCGGACAAAAAGGTGAATGGCCGGCTGAAGTGAACGTACAAAACACACTTAAATTTTACATACATGTATGAAGTGGGGAGGGCAGTGGTTAAGTGTCAGACTTGTGACCGAGAGGTCACGGGTTCGATTCCCGGCAGAGTCACCACTTTCTACTCTCAACTGGTCTGAAAGGATCAAGTGATGCGCTGAATGAGCTGCTCCTTGAGTTCCCCAGAAAGGTTTCTGGAGAGACTGGGGTAATAATGTGAAGTGCTTTGAGACTGCATTACATTGGAAAGCGCTTTGAGGCTGTATTACAGTGGAAAGTGCTTTGAGACTGTATTACAGTGGAAAGTGTTTTGAGACTGTATTACAGTGGAAAGCGCTTTGAGACTGTATTACAGTGGAAAGTGCTTTGAGACTGTATTACAGTGGAAAGTGCTTTGTATTACAGTGGAAAGCACTTTGAGACTGTATTACAGTGGAAAGTGCTTTGAGACTGTATTACATTGGAAAGTGCTTTGAGGCTGTATTACAGTGGAAAGTGCTTTGAGACTCTATTACAGTGGAAAGTGCTTTGAGACTGTATTACAGTAGAAAGTGCTTTGAGACTGTATTACAGTGGAAAGCGCTTCATAAAAGGTTCACATTATTACATGTATTATTAAGTCTCCAGTTGCGTCTGCTGTTAGCCCGTAACCTGTTTATCCAAAATGAACGATCGTCGTATTTCTTTCCTTGCGAAGGACCCACGTCTGTGATCGATCGTGGCTTTCATTAGCGGCCATATCTATTCCCGTTTCCCAGTGTACTCAGCGCCCCGGACGTGGATTATTTTCAAGGACAACGATTCGTTGTCATTCCTACACCCTGCGCGTCATTCATGGGCGAAAAAAAACATCCAGGATCCGTAAACATGTTATTTCCACACAATAAATGGGCAATTCTTCGTAAAATCGCCAACAACGTCCATGACTAACATCGTTCTTCATCTGGGACGGTATTGACTGCGTCGCCTCTCTGGCGCGGTTTTCCTGGAAGCTGCTCGTTGCCATAGGAACGCTGATGCATTCTATCGGGCCGTTGGTCTTAATGGCCATGATAATAACGTGATTGATCGTGGCGAAAATAACACGGTGTTCGTCCGAGATTTTTCTTACTTTAGCCTTCGGGTGATAAATGGACAAACAACGAATATATCTCGTGAGATTTTAGGGCTGTCAGGGTGGCGCAATGGAAACATCGGCGCCTGTCATCTCTGAGGTTCTGGGTTGGATTCTCAGTCGAAACCGGTCTGCAGGTGATAGAGGGCTACTCACTCTCAGCGTGGGTTTATACAGGGCACTCCGGTTTCCTCCTGCAGTACATTAAATTCGCCCGTGTTGTTTGGGAACTGGAGCTACTCTGGTTTCCTCCTACATTTGGTAGACATACAGACAAATCTCAAATTGACGAAAATGAGAACGATCTGCGCATTTCCGCTGAATCTCAACCATAACCTCACTCTGAAACTGCGTCACGTCAGCCAGTTTCAGATTGAAGTTGTGGTTGCGATTTTGGCGGAAGTGCGCAGATTAGGAATTCGAGAATCGCCTATTGGGCTGTCAGATTGGTGCAGTGAAAACATCAATGCCTGTCACCTCTGATGTTTTGGGTTCAATCCCCGGTTGGCTCCATTCGTCATGTGATAGAGACGGTGACTTGCTTTAACTGCACAGTTTTGTCCGGGCACTCTGGTTTCCTCCTGCTGTACATCAGTTTGTCCAATGAACCCCAGTGAGGAGCCCTGATATCTGAGTGGTTATCTCATCCACTCAGCAAGCGGCAGGTCCCGGGTTCAAATCCAGCCTGGGCCATATGGGATTAATCATCCCTGGTTCTTCCGGATGGGACAGTAAGCTGTGGTACCTTGTACCTTGTACATGTACTAAACCGATTCCAAAAACGGGTCTGTGCCCACCCACACACTCCGCAGCCGCACCCGCGTCATGGAAACAGCTAAAGCGAAATACGTTGGATCGATTTTATCCGCCCGCACACGCCTCGTGGAGAGCAGCTTAAGCCGTCAGGTGCCTTGTACCTTGTGCCTTTGCAAGGGCAAGTAAAAGACCCCATCCAAGTGAGGAACATGAGTAGCTTGAGATGGCCTCTTCCATACTTACCAGGGCCAATAATGCTCTGGCTTCAGCCCTGATGGAAAAATCTGATATAAATACAAATACAAATCATCGCCAATGAAACCCTCTTGTTTATTTTGGCCCTATTTTGTGAGTCTCAAAAATCATGAAAAATGACTGATCTCGTTTCGGGCAATTTCCCCGGCCGTGATGAACAGTATTGATCTGGTCGGTCAACCCGACGGAAATTCCATCCATTTTTGGCTGGCGATCCGAAGTTTCATTACCGATCCAACGGGATGATATAAAACATGACTCGGCGTCAAATTATGGCCGGTACTTGACATTCGGGAAGAATGCGGCGGTAGGACTTGATGGCCGAAGCGATTTTTCCTTCGTTTGTTAACTGATATAATTTGGCTGCGGTTTGCCTTAACTGTCTGGCAATAGGTGGCGTTTGATAACCGTCTCCCGTACTTAAGTGCGTCTAATCAGATCTGGTGACTGCCTCGGCGAACATGCAATCAGTCTTCCTTGTGTCTGTCAGTTTTTTGATGAGAAAGGTCGCAAGTAATATTACTAATCACAACCGAGAAATTCGCCAATGTCTACGGCCAAACGGCCATCGCTACCGGACGGAACACCATCTTGCAGTCTCAGCCAATCAGTAAACACGACATCTTGCGTATTTTTTATTGCGGAAGTCACGCCAGGGGCTCCGGTCGTAGAAAATGAACGAGATCGTTTGTTGTATTTTCGCCATAAATCTGATGCCGTTGCCGCGGAATGTATTCATATCTTGCCATGGATTGGTTGAATTATGATATGTGTGGCGGTGGTGCACGGTATTATGGGTAATTCAAGGACATTGCGGAAAATCTTCTGTGGAAACAATTCTGAACTGACCAAGCTGTTTTTTGTAATTAATTAATTTTTTTGTACTTTATAGCCCAGGGCCATTCATAAAGTAACTTTAAGCTAAAGGGCACAGTGGTGCCCCATTTTAGCGGCATGGTGCAGCGCCGTTCTAAAATGGCCTAGATATAATTCGATCTGCGCACTGGCCTTTCGAGCAGGTATTTTTCAAAAAACAAAAAAATGAGACGAAAGTACGTAATATTTCAAGAAATTGAAACAAAGTATGTATTCTCCCGTGACCTTCAGCGGTCGACATTTATCAGTTAACGTCTGACTTAGCTCGGCCTCGTGGGTAATGGTCGCCGATGAAGAGGTGCATTATGGGACATGATCCCATTATGGTGCCTGATGGCCTTCATAATGGTCGCCAGCCATCTGGGTACAGCGCTGATGGGCCACTTGCCCTGGACAACTTGTCCACAGTGGAAAGAGTCTTCAGTATTAATAAAGACGTTGCCGAAATCGTCATCTATGTCTTCATTTTAAGGAAAAAAGCATTGCAAAAATTGCAGACATCTCATTTCATCTGCTACAGGATGGTGTAAATTTTAATGCCAGGTGACCGAAACAAAAGGGTGCTTTTCATGCCAGAAATAAATGGAAATAACGTTAGAAAAAAGAAACTTCGGTCGCACTGCTCACAGCGCCACGTCGTGACGTTAGTTCCTCCGGTTCCTCATTGCAATATGCATGGAAAAATTTGAAAATTCCAATCTACATATGTAGTATATAGTACAAAAAGCATTCATGATTTATCTTGCCTGTCACTTATACAATGAAACAGCTGATGATATATTCAGAATGATAAGAATATATTTTGTGTTTGTAAAAGTACATACATATATGTACTGGTATTCCACAGTGGTGTAGTGGTTCGGGTGTCTGACTAGCGGTCAGAGGATCCCGGGTTCGAATCCCACTGGGCGTGAGACTTTGGGCAAGTCTCTTTGCCTCACTGGCCTCTCTCCACCCAGGTGTATAAATGGGTACCGGTCGGAAATGCTCAGATTGTAGCGCTGAATGAGCAGCTCATCTGAAAGGTTTCAGGATAGACTGGGGTTAACCCTTTCAACGCCGAGTTTCCCAGATAAATTGTACGCCACACTGCCAAGTTTCCGATTCCCCATTCTTGGGAAATCCCCTAATTTTGATTGGGGCGCCATCTATGAATAGCCAAACTAACTAGACATACCTTCTGCTAGGGCGACGCTGGTCGCCTACGGCAGTTTCGAAGAATATCCTGTAATTTTGATTGGGGCGCCATATGTGAATAGCCAAACTAACTGAACATACCTTCTGCTAGGGCGACGATGGTCACCTACGGCAGAGGGGGGGGGGCGACGATCGTAACCTGGAGGTGAAAGGGTTAAAATGTAAAGTTGGATGAGAACCTCTACTGTTGTTGATATCAGATTATAAACCCCAAATTTAAACTTAAATTTTATTCAAATTAATTTCACTTATTCATAAAACAGCAGGTGGGATTTTTCATCATGAAAGAACTTGACATAATTTTGTTACACCTGTTGTGTGTTTATTGATTTTTTTTCAGAATAAATAAATGACTTGACTAGGCCCACCTGTCAATTTCAGTACTCCACTGTTATCAGGTGAACTTGTGTCAGTTGCTGGTGTTTCAATATTTTTCATGTGATAGAGAGAGTGACTCTCTTTGACAATGCAGGGCACTCTGGTTTCCTCCTACTGTACATGTATGTACATTAATTTGGCCATCACCTCAACTATCTATGACAGTCTTCGGCTCGCTACAAGCAATGTGCGAAGAAACGACGAGTATCTACGACCACCCATGGCTAACTACGTCTAGGCCTGCGAGTGTTTGACCAATCAGCGACCAGTAAACAACTCGTGAAAAACTATGAATGCTATATCGCATGTTGTTGAGGGAATATCACAGACTTCAGATTCGCCCCTTGTCGTGGGCAAAAGTCGCCAGTGGGACCCTACTACAGTGGAACCTCTCTATTATGGACACCTCTGGGACTGACAAATGCTGTCCTTAATTGAGAGGTGTCCTGATTACAGAGGTCAAAATGAATAGAAATGGCTTGTTTGGGACTGAAATTTGGTGTCCTTAATAGAGAGGTGTCCTCCTCGCAGAGGTGTCCGCTAAGGGAGGTTCCACTGTATAAGGGTTCTTTACATTAAATTGACTCTGGTAGGGGCAGGGTTAAACGAAAAACACGTACCGGTAGTACAAGGTGTGGGGTATTTGACAGTGGTGCCTCCTAGTGTAAAAGTAAAATCTTTAAAACTCCTGTCAGCTTGAAAGGAATTAGTTAAGACCCTTTCTGACAGATGGCAGCACTTGGTATCCCAGTGTAGGGTATTCACTGTTTGGACCCTGAGGTTAGAATATTGTTCAATAAAACCAGCAGTGTGACAGGTTTTTGGTTTAGAAGTGTGCAGATTTTCATTATTCATGTTCAGGGCCTGAATGAATAACACAAGAGAAAAATTCACGCCCAGATGCTGTGTATTCAGAAAGGGCTACAATGTTGGACATCAGTTTGGCCCCTATTTTTCTGGGGAGGGGCAGGGTTCTAAAATATTCCACGTTTTGAAACAGTGGCGAAGATATTGAAGTGGATTTCTGCATTTGGTGTCATACATGTTAGACCTTGCAAAGTGTGTTGTCAGAGTGGTGTAGTTCAAAAGGTGAGCATGCCACTTCTGATGTGCGGGGTTCAATTTCCATTTGGATCCATTCAACAAATAGACATCCCGCAAAAGTCGGCCATGACAGGTCAGAAGGGGTAGACATGAACCTAGGCCAAGGGGGCCTAGTGCATTTGTACAGTTGGCTCCTGTGCTTACCGTCTATACAATGCACTAGGCCTAGGTTTGTTTACCCCTTCTGGCCTGCCATGGTCGACTTTCGCAGGATGTCATGCATAAGGTGCCTCTTTCACAGCACAAGATCCCCAAAATGCCTGTTTCTCCCTACATTTAAAGGTGCTCTAGTTTGTTTATTTACATGGTTGATTATAATAGTTATTTTTCCTCGGACAGATTTTACGCTCAAAAACAAACAAAACGTTGTGAAAGCTGCGATTTAATTCTATTTTATCTGATTTATTAGTACCAGAAGTTGACAATAGGTGGCACACCGTAATGTTTACAATTTGAACTAGAGCACCTTTAATTTAATCCCTTCAAAGTAGTTATGACCAAGGATTGAACCCCGGGTCTCCAGGATATAAGTCCAATGTGTGACCACAAAACAATCGCAACCGCAGAGGGGCCATTCCGTCGTCTGCTGCCATACGTCATATTTCTAAGACAAACCTGCGAAATTCTCATTTCGAAATTCTCGAGAATTCTATATAAGTAAGATATATAATTCCCACTCGAGTCGTAAAAACGTTGGTTTCATTCCAAACAAGTATTACATCCAGTTTTATTACAACTTCTAGCTAATATATTAAACCAAAAACACATCATGAGTCTGGCGGAGAAGTATATAAATATCCCGTCCGACGCCCAGATTCACATAAACCAGTCATCAAAGTCGATGTTTTCACAAGAAATGTACAAGGTTTGCGACCAACGGAGGGTGAAACGGACACAATCACGCAGAATACCGCGCCACCAGTCTCATATACTTTTCAATCAATTTTGAAAAATAATGACACACTTTGGGTCTTTTGATCATACATGGAGTTGCCATGGTAACCGGAATCCATTTTAGAGTAGGGCCACTTTTCTTTATTTCTGCTGAGAGGCGAGATCGCCAGTGCTGTGAAAAAAATCCACTGTTCGTGTTGGGCAGTGGGGGAAAATTGTTCTTACGTTTGAAGCTCATGGCGATTGTTAGCCTTGGCATTTGGGGAGCCACGGTGGTGTAGTGGTTCGGGTCTCCGACTAGCGGTCAGAGGGTCCCGGGTTCGAATCCCACTGGGCGTGAGACTTTGGGCAAGTCTCTTTGCCTCACTGGCCTCTCTCCACCCAGGTGTATAAATGGGTACCGGTCGGAAATGCTCAGATTGTAGCACTGAATGAGCATGAGCAGTTCATCTGAGTTCTACTGAAAGGTTTCAGGATAGACCGGGGTTAAAGGAGGGTGCGCACCGGGTGCGTGCCCCCTTGGGCCCGCGCCTGGCCAGATTGGTGCAGTAAAATCGGGTTGTATTGTATTGTATGTTTCCATCAGGGCCTGAAATAATAACAGGTTTCTAGGGTGTAAGACATAGCTTCCTACAGGACTCGAACCCACGGACCCTTGCATAAGGCATCAATCGCCAGCACCAAGGGGCAGCACGCCTTAACCACTAGGCCAGATCCCCATCTTCAAAAAAAGCTGGTCCAATGACCCATGTTAAACGAGGCGTCCCTCAGCACCCTGTGAGTAGTCCAATCTCCGAACCCAAACAGTTTTATGTTATACAAGGGGTCACATAAAAGGGCCGACGCCTTAGCATTTTTGGCCCTGGTAAGTAGGCCTACAGAGAGGCCATCTCAAGCTACTCAATGTTCCTCACTTGGATGGAGTCTTTTACTTGTCCTTGTAAAGACACAAGGTACATCGTTGTACAAGGCACAAGGTACAAGGCACCAGGGCTTACTGTCCCATGCGATGGACGTGAAGAGCCAGGGAAGATTAATCCCATTATGGCCTAGGCTGGATTTGAACCCGGGACCTGCCCTTGCTAAGCGGACATGATAACCACTAGGCTATGAAGGCCTAATGAAATAGAAATCGGGTTTCAAAGGTGAAAGACATTGCTTCCTACCAGAATCGAACCCACGAACCCACGGCTATGAAGGCCTAGTGGTTATCAAGAGAGGTTTGATGGGATGTTGAATCCGAATGGCACTTCAAGGGTTAAAGGAATTGAAATCACCAGCAAATGCAAAAACAATCCATCATTTAAAGATAGCCACCTACAAAGATTCGATTATTTCTTAATATTATAAATTTTATCGATCCCCTGTGACTTCTCCGTTCTCTCGCAAACGACAACGCGAACCGATTTTTTCCCAGATTCAAATCGCCAACCATCAATCACTGTTTTTATCTCCGAGTTTTATTCCTGCGTCTGATTTTTTCCGCGTAATTACGCACATCAATAAAACTGGATTATTCCACTTTTTATAACGAGCCATTTGTGAAGATGTTTGCGGTGATTCCGCTCTCGGCGTTCACGTTCTCCCCGGGTCACCAATCAATGAATTCCGTGTCTTTGATCAACCCGCTCTTCAAAATGACTTTTAGCACGAAGCCAATAAACGTGCACTCGTTTCTGAAATGTCGCCGAGAGGTCGGCCATTTGTTTTATCCTGATCGCCGGAAAGACGTAATCTTGAGGCGTGACGTTAACCCCTCCGTATCCAAAGCATCATGGGTATTTTTTTAGTCATCGCCGAACGGTGTTGAACGTCGGAAAGCTGTATTTGTGTTTAAAGGGGCATGGTATTGGATCTGTAATGTGTTGTTTGACTGCCGACGTAGAGGGAGCCACCTAGCGGCAGCAATACGAACTACAACAAGAAGCATTACAAAATGTAGGCTATGTAGTAAATCGGGTCAATTTGCCGACAACGTAGTTAGTCCCCTGGGTTGGAGAGTGGCACCACAGTCCCCTGGGTTGGAGAGTAGCGCAGTGGCGCCGGCTGTCGGGAAAAAGTGGCTTTACCGTGGTCCTTTAACTGCAGACTTGGAAATATTCCCAGCAAGATCCCAAAAGTTCTTTTGTAACTTTTTGGATCAGTGCGTTTTTCTTGCAGCTGAGTAGAAGGACATATGTGACTCTTGTTGTTGAGCTTATAATATCAGTTTAATATTATCTTTTTCTCTCTTTTTAGGTAGGTGACGTGTTTCCTAATTTCTGAACCTGGGTGTGGTGAGTTCAGCTTTCTTGTACTGCTCAGATTTGGCCTGTGGTGACATCTACGTATGTCTGCCACCAAAGATGTCATAGGTTCAAACTCCAGTTGTGCCAATGAGGAACCCGCGGACTAACGCCACGACGTGGCGCTGTCAGTGTAAGACCCGGAAGTCCTACATGTATTTTCTAACAGTATTTCCATTTACTTCTTACCCCAAAATAAACCACTCTCTTTGGTTCAATTTTGATTAAATTACACTGTCCTGTTTCATGTTCAAAGTTCTCCATATATCACTGCTTTGTTTCGTCAGAAATGCCACAGGATGTCAATATTGACAACGTCTTTTGGGGGAAACCCCCCAAAAAATTGTGTAGAAAAATGTACACAGATGTTTTGACGCTGCGACGTCAACAGCGAAAAAAGTGACGTCAGTACATCATTCGGGTCAAATACTCGCTGCGCCATCTATTACCTGTATTCTATTTTGTCACGCGGATTCCCCATTGAACCACCTTTGTAGGGGACATCTCTCCGGGAGGACACCTCGCTATTAGAGACAACAAAGACCTCTGTAATCAGGACACTTCTATTTTAGGACAGGAGCTCTCAATCCAAAAAGTGTCCTTTATAGAGAGGCAACACCTCTGTAATCAGGACACCTCTATTTTTGGACAGGAGCTCTCAATCCAAAAAGTGTCCTTTATAGAGAGGCAACACCTCTGTAATCAGGACACCTCTATTTTAGGACAGGAGCTCTCAATCCAAAAAGTGTCCTTTATAGAGAGGCAACACCTCTGTAATCAGGACACCTCTATTTTTGGACAGGAGCTCTCAGTTCAAAAAGTGTCCTTTATACGCTACACCTCTGTAATCAGGACACTTCTTATTTTAGGACAGGAGCTCTCAATCCAAAAAGTGTCCTTTAAAGATAGGTTCCACCTCTGTAACCAGGACACCTCTCAATTAAGGACAACATTGTCAGTTCCAAAGGCCTCCTTTATAAAGAGACTACACCTCCATAGTCAGGACATGTCTCAGTTAACGACAGTGGTTAGCTGTCGGTCCAAAAGGTGTCCTTTATAGAGAGGTTCAACAACCGCGTACGGAGCCGATAAAAACCACAACATGTGACCTTGTTGCATTCAGGACGACATTGTTGTCGGAACCTTGAAACGTACGCACTTACCACGGACTCGGACGCAATACATCGTGAGACGCGCTTATTGTCCCGTGCAGCTACTTCCGTAATCAATATTACAACATGACTATACTGCGCTGCCGTAATTATAGAATTCGGTGCATGCATCAAAAGTGCAGAAGTGCTATAAATTTTCCGGCGCTTAGCAACGAAGCATTTGTGCAAATCACACGCCGGCCACTCCCGGAAAAAATCGCACGGGGAAAAATTCATAAATCGCTCGTAAGATTAATCTGCGTTCGCGACAATAAATAAAAGTTAACGGCTTCCTCGACAGCGCGGTGATTAAAAAGGGTTCAAGAATTGGTCCCTGACGTTGTACAGAAGCTAAATGACCGTACTTTGTGCGTTGCCATGGTTACGGGGCAATCTCTTAGTGGACATGACTAAAATGAAGATTTTAATGGGGAAAGCGGAGCTGACGGGTTTGAATTTTGTTACACTAAACTGATATTCAGAAAGGGTTGTACAATTTAACCCCTTTCCCTTTTAACACTTTCGTTCTGCCGTGGCACTTCCTAATAGTGCAAGGACCTGAAAGTCGTGCCCTGATTTTGATAGCATCCAATAGAAAACGTGACAAACATAAAAACGTGTAGCAAAAGTAGGCGCAAGTTGCAAATGAGGAAAGAGTTAACGACCTTACAACACAATCGCTGAAATGTACGCCTCTGCAGGAACTCTGGTTTCCTCCTGCTGTACATTAATGAGGAGGGCGATATTTTTTTTATCCCGACAGGTCGGCACTACGAGGGAAGTGACCTTAGCGACGTCATTGACGTCATTTTAGTTTTTAGGTGTTGACGTTGCGTCATGAAAAGTGACATGTACATTTTTCTACAGGAATAATGAGACAAAATGTATGCCTTTATCGGTATCACATTTTGTCGTTTTGTGGAAAAAAACAATGAAATTAAAGAAATTTTCATCTACTACAAGATGATGTAGGTTTTACTGTCAGGTGACCAAAACAAACGGGTTATTTTCATACGAGAAGTAAATTGAAATAACGTTAGAAAAAAGAAATTTCGGTCACAACGTTCACAGCGACGCCGTGTGGTGCTAGTACGGCACCCTCATTCATCAAACAAGAGTGTCCATGGAAAACCTGCGCTGTCAAAAAAAGTCAGCCTCTCTATCACATGGGTCTGACAGGGGAACCTCAGAGGCAGGCGCGGATCCAAGGGGGCGCACCTGCCGCAGGCCCCCCCCTTTTGGCCAAAAAATCTTTAAAATTCTTAAATTTGGAGCAAATCATTGAAATTCACCGCAGATTTCAATGTTTCTAGCACAGTGCGCCCCCTCTTTCCCGAAATCATGGACCCGCCCCTGAGAGGTGACAGGCGCCGATATACCACTGTACCAATATGATGAAAAAAATGTAGTCGTGATATGTGCGAAGTAAAACGGCAGCAGATTGTAAAATTATCAATGTGGAGCATTGGAAGTTGTGATTTATGATTGCCTGCCCAGATAAACTGGAAAAAAATTATCGATCAAGTAGGGTAGGTTGAAAAGTTCACAGCCTCGTCCAGTTGTGTTCAATGAAAGTGTTTTGTACATGTCTTTC
>NMRB01000903.1:175417-211174 GCA_002633025.1 Notospermus geniculatus | reverse complement strand
GGTCATCCAAACCCCCACGAAATTTACGTGCGACCCGGTCACCGGGTCCTGTATAATGGAACGTTTAAGTTAGAACAGATTTTTGTTAAAACAGTTTAGGGATGCCTCCATAAAAGCTGGTGACCACACATGCCAGTAACGAAAAGGTTTAAGTCAAGGCACTTCACAATTATAACCCCCAGCTATAGGCCTGTGCAATCCAGATCAAGCTCCACTTCCCAGGAAGTCCGGCTGCCACAAGGCGCACATGACTAGACATTCACATAATCTCCGCCAGCTAGGTACCCCTTTAACACCTGGGTGGGGTGAGCCAATGGGGACGCTAGCTCAACAGAGGGCAGCACACCGAAACCCGGTCCTAATACAATGGACGCCTTTTGTGTGGGAAATTGATCAGGACCGGGATGTCAGTTTCATTTCAATAGTTTTAACCACTAGTGACACCTATTGAAAAAGTCGGCTATCGTCCCCATTGAGGTAAAGAGACGCCAAAGTCTCACGCCAATTGGGGATTGAATCCGGGACCTTCTGACCGCTAGACCTTCACGTCAGGCTATGAGACGTCTACCTGCATTCTCCTAACACTTTGAAAATACCGTAAAATTCAATACAGAGGAGCTTTAAAAATCCCGTCAAAAATTTCATAATATCCTGATTAAAAATACTCAAGAATATGACCAAAACCAGAAAATTACACACTGTTAAAAATAACTGAGTTAATTTTACGGGACACACTGTACACTCCCATGAGATTCTATAAATATTAATGAATGAATTGAGTCAGTGACCTCGTTTTGTTGGCTCGGAGCCAGTTTGATTCTTAGACCAGGTTTTCAAACACACGGTTTATTGGTGCTAGTGGCTTTAATGGATTCAGTAGTAGTCCAATAGGCATTAAAAAACCCAGGCATTCTGGGTCAGTTCGGATGTAAAAATTCGTGGAGTAAGACGGGGTGGATGCTTTTCAGAATTTCAGACCTCGAACCCTCTGAAATGGGGGTGGAAAAAGGGACCACGTTAGCAAAATCTGTGATTAACACAATGAATTCTCGGTGTGTGTGTTACGGGAGTTAATAGGATGATTTTGAAGAAACTGGAGGCTAAATTTAGAAAATTTACTCAGGGAAAAACAGGTTAGTGGTCATTTTTCATGATTTTTTTCGAAAAGTGTCTACTTTTCAGTCATTTTCCAAAAAATTATCAATTTATATGTGTATATTTTATCTACATTATATGCTGTACATGTGTAGATTCCGCTACAGTACGCAGTACATGTAGATAGATTTTATACTGTACATGTACATCCGGAATGGTTGGAATTGGCCAAAAGGTGTGGGGCAACATTTTACGATGATAGTATAGCTACGGGCCTACCTATAACTGTATTTAGGACCAATTATAAGCCTATGCTATAGTACAACCCACATCTGCATTTTTTCTTGGGAATAGGCCTATGAATCATCAAATTTTTTCACGAAAATATCTTATTTACTCCTCCATGAAAATATGTCGCTATACCCGGCCATTGCCATGGGCATTCTATAGAAAAAACCAGCACGTGTCCTTGGCCTAGGCCTAGTTATTTGCCTGGGCTTGCTGATATATCCTTTTCATGAGGTTATTAAAGAACTTTGTATGATATTGAGTTGAAAAGAATATTTTATTTATTCATAAGCAGAATGTCATGTGAAGTTCACCTGGGTCAGTTGTTTCGCATGGTGGTTTTATTGTGTGGCAAAACTTTGCCTGTTTTTGCAAAACTTGTCCGAATATCAGCCTAAACATATTTGAAATTATTCAGGGTTGCCGTGGCCCACTGTGTCCCTTTTTTCGCGGGGTTGTACTATATGTAGACGTACAACTGAATATTAACCAAATTTATGGCGTGGATGGCCGGGGGGGGGGGGGNGGGGGGGGGGGGGGGGGGTTGGAGGACCTTGATGAGATTGACTATGGGTGTCGAGTGGCCCTGGGCACTGCCCTCTTTACCAAAGTCCGGGATCTGCCCCTGTCCTAGGCCTGTATCCAAAACTTGCCCCACAGATTTGCATCCGCGACAATAAATTATATTCTTTTGCAAAAAATTCTGCCAAAATTCCCAATTTCTATCCCTTAGGGTGACGTGAAAAATTTTCTTGAATACCTTGTATGGGTAAACTTGAAATATGAAAAAAATACACTAAAAACCCTGGATATGATAGGCCTACTTTTAACCCGTTAACTGCGTAGGACGTCATGACAAAATCCGGGGAACCCCATAAACCTCAAGGATCGTTGCTTGCGTAAGGCGAAATAGTACGCCTTAGGAAATGGCATTCACAGTGCGTAGGACATTACCGGTATATCACATCTGGAACCTTGTATGTCAAATACTTTTTTGGCAAATTTTTTGAAGAAAAAAAATTAGGACTGAAAAAAATTACACAGTTAACGGGTTAATAATAATGTGTCACATACTTTCCACTAAGTTGACAGTCTCAAAGCGCTTCACGTTATTACGTACCCCAGTCTCTCCAGAAACCTTCCTGGGGAACTCAAGGAGCAGCTTATTCAGCGCATCACTTGATCCTTTCAGATCAGTTGAGAGTAGAAAGTGGTGACTCGGCCGGGAATCGAACCCGTGACCTCTCACTGTTGAGTCCGACACTACACTCCACCACTCCACCACTGCCTGAATCAGGGTCTCTGCTAGAAATTTTTTTGAGGGTCCTAAATTCTTCGAAATCAGCAAAATTAAAGAAAAGTTAAAGAAAATGGCCCTTTTCTGTTAGTTTGAGGTGGGCACTAGCCTTAGTACCCTCTGGTCGAAAAAATGCCCATATTGTATAAGCCAAAATAACACTCCAGAAAATTTTGTAAGGGCCTCAGAGGGTCTCAAAATTCATAGATTTGCTCAGGCCTTGGAAGGGATGAATTTAATAACTCATGTGGGGCAAAGAAAATTCAGGAGTGTTGTAAGAATTTCATGAATTTGGATTGAATGAGTTTCTGTGGTAGTTTGCGTGTATTTATTTATAGCTGATCTTTTTATAGACCGATTACTTCACAGGAGTTTGTCTGACTGCCTTTAATTTCACAATATTTTCTATAAATAACGAATGATTACATGAACCCTTCGTGAACCTTACGGGACAAAAAAGAGCTGTGATAAAAAGGGACAAAATGGACCAAAAATACAGGGTCACGAACTCTGTGTCAAGTGACATTGAATGCTGATTTTGTTTTGGGGATTTTCATATTTTGTACCCTTTTCATCTGTTTTTAGTTCACCCCAATTTGAAGGTTTCAAAAACGGGGTATTTCTAAAATTGTGTGTGAATGTTGTCTAACCCTGGGGCTGTTGTACCAAGTTACGTGGGAATGCATATTTTAAGTCTTGTCTTTTTGAGAGTCTACAGTATCACCATCAAAATGTGCTAAAATAAAAATCATACCTGCTTCACCTGAAAATGAAAATAAAATGGCTGTTAGGTTTTCCTTTTGATTTTAATCTGAAATGTACGGTACCGGTACAATAAAATCATCATTTTTCACCACGGTTGTTAGAGTGGTGCAGTGTAAACGTTAAGACCTGTTACCTCTGAGGTTCCAGGTTCAAGCCCGTGCAGACCCATAGGCCTACATGTACTTCTTGTGATACAGAGGGCAACTCACTTCGACAGCGCAGGTTTTCTCCGGGTACACTGGTTTCCTCCTGCTCAGAATTAACTGTGTAATATTGTCCAAAAGTTGTACCTATAATTGAGAATCTTTTGAGAGTTTTACAAATAATTTTGTCTTGAGTAGCCCTGATAGCCGAGTAGTTCCGAGCAGCAGGTCCCGAGTTCGAATCCAACCCGGACCATATGGGATTTCATTCCCGGCTCTTCACGTCCGTCGCATGGGACAGTAAGCCGTGGTGACTTGTACCTTGTGTCTTTGCAAGGGCAAGTAAAAGACCCCATCCAAGTGAGGAACATGAGTAGCTTGAGATGGCCTCTTCCATACTAACCAGGGCCAATAATGCTTTGGCTTCAGCCCTGATGGAAAAATCTAATATAAATACAAAGAATTTACATTTCAGTGTGTAGGCCTACTCTGTTTAAAATGAAGCGCTTACATGTCGGACTATGGTGCCTCAAAGTGCTTCACGTTATTGCCCCACCTGGGGAACTCAAGGAGCAGCTCATTCAGCACATCACTTGATCCTTTCAGACCAGTTGAGAGTTGGCTGAAAATCACACCCGTGACCTCTCGACCTCTTGTCCGATGTTCAAACACTACGCCACCACGCAACTCCAATACCGTTGCAGTAGGCCTACCCGGTATATATATAAAAGGCCTTGGTGTAATGAGAACAAGCCTACTTGTTCATAAGTATCAGTAGCCAGCCACTTGCCCGCTGCCCACACAGTCAAGTGGCCAATTAACAATATTGATGAGCGCTATTATTGACCTTGACCTCTAGCCTTTTGATAAACACCCGATAATAATTTTGCACTAAAATGATAGCATACATTGAGATAGATCGACCTGTCCCGGTAATTAATGTAACTTATATTGAAAATAAAATGAAACGAAACCGTCATTAAGTTTTTAACCCCCTTTTCTCCAATATTGCTCCACTTTCTTTTTATGTTTTTCTCGTTGTTTGTGGTAAACTGTCATTTTGTACTTCCAGTAGGCCCGGGGAAGGTGCCATCAACACCAACACCATGGCCCAACCCCAAAAGGGTTAATATCTTTATCTGAAACAGATGTGTATTTTTAAATCAATCCAGATGTCATATTCATAAATAGAACCTGTTTTGTAGAAATTTAGGCCTAGAAAGAGAGGCCTAGCTCGATTGATTATAAAAACAGCAGCTGTGGTCTTCAAAGTTCATCGCCCTCAATGCTCGCAAAAGTTCTCTTCAATTTAAAACGGTTAGTGATAAAACCCGGAACGAAACGAATCGAAATGAAATCATCGAAATGGGCTTGATTTGCGTCAATTTATTTTCAATTTATTGTCTTATTGTTTGTAATACCGATATTTGCATGTATTTGGTTAAAGGCCCGTTTCCACATGAGCGTTTTACGCCGCGTTTTTACGCTTTGCCCATTGTTTGGAAGCAGAGCGGCGGAAAATAACAAAAGATTTGACGCATCACGCAGCGTGAAACGGAAACGGGCCTTTAAGGTCTCGGGCCACTTGTGCGTTTTGCGCTGTGTGATGCGTCAAATGTTTTGTTATTTTCCGCCGTTCTGCTTCCTAACAAAAGATTTGACGCATCACGCAGCGCAAAACGCACAAGTGGCCCGAGACCTTTACGGAGAATCTGCTCCGACATTGACGCTTGCTTTATGTACCAACCGAATGAGTGAAGAAAACGCAGAACAAAAACGGGCGATAGCTTGAGGAGCACCGAAGGGAATTTCGTACATGATAATTCTAATTGATTTTAAAATAATAATTCAATTTGATTTTGTGTGGTATGTCGAAAAAACGTCAATTTCAAGGCGGACGCATACGTCTGCAACATAATGACACTAAATTAGGCCTACGTTAATTCTCAAATTCCTTGGGAGTCCCATTTCGATGATTTCATTTCGTTTCGTTTCATTCCGGGTTTTGTCACTAACCATTTAAAACATCTCTGGATCTCTCTCACATTTTGCCTTATTGGGCTGAGATTTCGGAAATATACTTCCAAATGTTCTGAGATATCGGAAATATACTTCCAAATGTTCTGAGATATCCAGACTTAGCTAGAAATCTCCAAGAAAAACGCTCCAAAACACCTCTCTGTGAATTTCTGTCATAAATTTTGCCAGGTAGATATACACATGTAGTTTGAGAAGTATAGTTTGGAAGTAGGCCTATACATGTACTTCCAAATTTGGAAGTATGCTTCTGAATTTTCAGTGATTTCCAGACTTCGGGAGAATTCTCTAACGATTTAGTTCCAAAATACCCCACTTGGAATTTTTGATCTAATTCTGCCGTACAGGACAGGGCTTGCAAAATAAGAGTCCGGAAGTAGAATATGTAGGCTACTTCCTTATGTTCGGAAATCTCCATACTTTTTGTCAATTCTCCGACATTTAGACAACGTCAGATACTTCCTGGTGTAAAGTATACGGTAGGCCTACATGTCTTTTCCGGAAAAAAATTGTAAAATATGCTAATTTCTCAAAAAGGAAGTCGAAAACTAGTCACATTCACAGCGACATGAACTTCCTATCCGAGAATTTTCCGAAAAAAATACCTGGCCCAGTTCTGTCAATTTTTACTTGGGAGAAACATTCATGACGTGCTTTGCCAAAAATTGAAATATTATAAAACGAAAAGACACGCGCTGACGGCCAGAATATGGTATATTACATTGACTGGCATACGTGGGAACAGCAGGAGGAAACCAGAGTGGCCGGAGAAAACTTGTGCTGGCAAAGTAAGTTGCCTTTCTATAGACGATTCTCAAATTAGCAGATCTGCGCACTTCCGCCAAAATTAAAACCTCAACCTCGATCTGAAACAGCAATGGTCGACTCTGACGCAACGTCGTCGAAGTCACTGTCGTAGAGTTCTCTGCGCCGCGTCATTCAGTTTCAGACTGAGG
Source organism: Notospermus geniculatus (assembly GCA_002633025.1). NCBI lineage: Eukaryota > Metazoa > Nemertea > Pilidiophora > Heteronemertea > Lineidae > Notospermus > Notospermus geniculatus. The sequence continues at coordinate 204,593 of NMRB01000903.1, read as the reverse complement.
TTGTGGTTGAGATTTCGGCGGAAGTGCGCAGATCTTTGTCGTTTACGCCAATTTGAGAATGGTCTATCACATGAAGTAAACAGATCGGAATATTAGCGTAGGAGGAAACTGGAGTGACCGGAGAAAACCTGTGGCTATTGAACCTGGAACCTCAGAGGTGACAGGCCGATGTTTCCACACTGCACCACTCTGACATCCAAATGAAGTCAAATATTGCACCGTATTAAAAGGGCAGTATTAAAAGGGCAAAATTCACGTTGTAAAGAAGTGATTGAAATGTAAGGCTTGATTATTGATTTTTGAATTAGATTAAATAGGCCAATGCAGGAATATCTCCGTTTATTGACCCATGTTTTGACCAAGTTTTCTGAACCATTAAATATCGGCCTACTTCTGTGTCACCGGACAATGTCCTACCCGCTGTCAAAAAAAACCTGTTCAATCCTGTTCATGAGATTTCTATTCACTGATTTTGCATAATTGGACCAAACCCTAGCTTCATATTGCTATCCTGTATACAATTATTGGCCCGGTCGCTAGGCCTAAAATGTGACGTTGAACTATGTTATTTTGGGGTCACATTGGGTGAATAGATGAAAAATTTCCATAAAGCATGACATAGGGTCAAAATTTTCATACATTTTTTGGGGAAATTCAGTGCTATGAAGGGCCTAGACCCACATTTATGCCTGTTTTAGCTTTTTCAGAAAGTTTGATAAAAAGTTTGGCCCTGTCGTGGCGGGTGTTGGGAAAAATTTCTTTGGGGTGTCAGAGTGGTGTAGTGCTTGTCAAATCGTGCGTTGTGGGTTCAATCCATTTTGCAGCAACTACATTTTCTGCCAGAGTGGTGCAGTGCAAATATCCGTGCCTGTCGCCTCTGAGGTCCTGGGTTCAATTCCCAGTTGCTACATTCTTCATGTAATAGACCGTTCTCAAATTGACGTAAACGAGAAAGATCTGCGCACTTCTGCCGAAATTTCAACCATAACCTCGGTCTGAAACTGAATGACGTGACGCAGACAGCTGAGTGACAGTGACGTCGACGACGTTGCGTCAGACGCGACCATTGCTGAATAATGGATTGCGTCACGTCACCCGGTTTCAGATCGAGGTTATGGTTGAAATTTCGGAGGAAGTGCGCAGATCTGGGAATTTGAGAATGGTCTATAGAGAGAGAGAGAGATACATGTATCCAAAAAACAGCACAAAAACGACACACAGTATACAATAAATCGGAAAGTCGTCTCCGAATATTTCGCAAATTTTCGACCCCAAGCGGGGTCTTCCTCAGGCGCTATGTAGAAGGGATCCCAGAGGTCACCACTGGAATCTACATAGCGCCTGAGGAAGACCCTGATAGGGGTCGAAAATTTGCGAAATATTCGGAGACGACTTTCCGATTTATTGTAATAGAAAGAGAGGATTCTTTGGTGCATGTAGTGCAGGTTTTCCCTGGGCATTCTGGTTTCCTTCTACATGTACACGCTGGCCTACTGTACTTTACAATGATTCATCCAACATTATCTACATGTACAGATGAATGTCCTACATGTAATATGTCAGGGATTGAAACAATTTTCCAAATGCAAAAAATTGTTGGTACCGTAAATTTTGAAATAGCATCAATGTCACGATTTGGGTCATGAATATTGAAAACATGATTTTAAATAAAAACTAATTTCCTGGTGAGGGATGTTTATATAATCACTCACAGTGAACACAGGTCAATGACAATTACATTTCTGTCACTGTCACCTTTTCGAACTACATGTATGCATCGCATCTGCTGGCGACATTTTTACGTGATGGGACACGGGCCTACATGTACTTGGTTTTCTTCATGTGAGGGCTTGGTGTGCAGCAACCACAACATGCTAGGCCTACTTTATTCTTAACATTGGAAAATAACCTGAAAATCTGGCACTAACTCTTTCAAATCGTTTATGAAAATTACAAAGAAAAAATAGTTATGAAAGGCCTTGTATTATGATATATTATGACATGTGCACAGACCGAGGACCAAGGAAAATGTGCCATTCTTCGTGATAGAATTCACCCGTTCCACTTCACTGATAATATCATGCGATTTTTCTTGCTATAAACACCACTACGAATTATATCAAAGATTGTAACTCCGTGAATAGGCGCAGTGGTCTAAATGCGTATGTACTTGCTCCACAAATTCGTTTACTTTTGCAAAAATTCAGGTCAGGGAGTGTCATCCAGAACAATACCAGAAAATACATGGAAATTTTGACCCCTTTTGAAAAAGGTCATTCATGTTCACAACTAAAGTCAAGTACAAAGTTAAACCTCTCTATTAAGGACAGGTTTGGACTTATTATGGTGTCCGATTAGAGAGGTGTCCTGATTACAGATGTCAAAATGGACTGATTTTTGGCTACTTTTGGTGTCCTTATTAAAAGAGGTGTTCAGTGAGACAAGCCTGTTTGTTGTATACAACATTTACAGTGGAACCTCTCTATGACGGACACCATTTGGACTTGCAGATGACCTTAATTGAGAGGTGTCCTGATTACAGAGGTCAAAATGGACCAATTGGGAATTTTTCTTTGGTGTCCTTAATAAAGAGGTGTCCCCCTTACAGAGGTTTCTGCAGTGGAAGGTTCAACCTCTCTATTAAGGACACCTTCGGGACTGACAAATACTGACCTTTAAATTGACAAGTGTCCTTAGGCCTATTACAGAGGTCAAAATATACATGTATAGAAATACCCATTTTGGGACTGAACTATGGCATCTTTAATACATGTAGAGGTGTCCCCCTTGCAGAGGTGTCCGGTCCAATGTGGCAGTTGTCTTTATTAAAGGGGTGTTCACCTATGTAAGCCCACCAGGGGCCTGTTTCATAAAGTGACTTAAGCTAATGGTAGTTCCTATAACCAAATGGAAAATGCATTGAGTTTAAATGGTACCATTAGCTTAAAGTCACTTTCTGAAAGAGGCCTTTGATTTGATAAAATATTACAGAGGGAGCTCTCTATAAGAACCTAAGGGCCTACCATGAGATGATACATGTAAATGGTGTCCTTAATTGAGAGGTGTCCTGATTCCAGATGTTAAAAATGAATGGAAATACAGTAGAACCTCACCTAATGGACACCTCAATACAGTGGACACCTCAAGATTATGGACAGATTAGTCCGGTCCAAAATTTTCCAAAGACTGGTGTCCGTTATTGATGGAGTTTTAATACTGTGGACACCTCACTATTACGGACAGCTGAGCCCAGTCCCAAGGGTGTCCGCAATAGCGAAGTTCTACTGTACACAAACTTCTTGTTCAGTTACACAATTAAAAAATATTTCCTTAGAAGCTGTAATAATTCGTTGAATTTACCATTTCTTGGATGACAATAAATTTGCAAAAAGATCATTTACATGTATTTTGGTTGAAAAATAGTTGGATACTACATGTAAAAACTCCGGTGACGTTCTTAGAATTGGACCCTAAAGCTGCCCATACACGATCAATATTATTGCACAATATGAGGATCACAATGGGCAATATTATTGTCAATCTTCTAATTATCATGCTAGAAGCACACGACCACCCATTTGGGCCCCATATTGTGCAATAATATTGCGCCGTGTATGGGCGGCTTAAGACCTCACAGATGGTCAAAATCATCTTTTTTCCGTTCCATATTTCAACAATTCGTCATTTCCACCACTTGCGTCTATTTTTAGATTCCACCGATTCAAATTCGTCCGATTATGCACGGGATTACAATTCTTCATCTGTTCGGCGTATAAAATGAAATTTGATATAACAAAACCAACGTAGAGAAAACGGAATAATTCTGTTTATAGAAAGATTTTTGGCCGATAAAGAGAGAAATCGTTCGTGCCCGTAGGCGATTTTTGTTATTTCATGTTTTGTCTCATTCAGGCCAAATAAAAATTTAGTTGTGCTTCTGGTATTAACCATATTTTTTAAAAATCCAAAATTCCGTACAGTTTCATTGCTTTTCTTCAAAGTCATCTACAAATTGTTGTTTTTGGCGAAGAAAAAAACATAAAATTATTATGCTAAAAAAATCATCACAATGTAACAAATTCCTAACCCACCCGACCTCTGTCTGGATGACGTATCTCTTTATTATGGGTACCAGTGTTCAGCGCTGGGCCTATTCCTCATGTGATAGAGAGGGTGACCCTCTCTGACAGAATTTTCTCTGGACACTCTGGTTTCCTCCTGCTGTAAATTAATTTGCCCATATTGCCCATAGACCTACATGTAATAGTACCATATTTGCAGCTTTGGATTCAGTACCGGTACCAGTATTTCGTGCTTTACTAAGAGGTGTCCTGATTATAGAGGTCAAGTTGAAAAGAAAAACATTTGAAGAGAATATAACCGAAAAAGGCCAAACTGGGGTTGAACCCACAACCTCAGAGGTGACAGGTACCATTATTTGCACTACACCATTCTGACTGCCTCACAAATGGCCAACAATTTGGAAGCTAAATTTCCCGTCCCGTCTTATAACAGAGGTTCACTTTTAGATAAAACATAATGAGGACGTTTTCAATGAAATTTGACTAAATTTAGTGAAGTTCAGATGAGATGAAAACTGCTTCCGACCAGTTTAAATACGGATATAAATCCGACACAAAAAATTGCCTTTTATTCCCAATTTTCAAAATTGCAGCTGCATCTAAGTTGAGACGGTCGTTCAATAGTGCATAATTTTGCCCCCTCCTATCTGGAAACAAGGCGACCCCTTGTTCGCCCTGAAAGGCCCAATTCAGCCCCTGTTGTCGTCAGTATCAAAACAGAATCTGCCGGTTTTATCGAGGGTGAAAAAAGCGTCATTTCCCACCCCCAGACAAAGCGAACAATTCTTTACCCCCAAAACCCTTTTCAATAAATTTAAAACATCAGCAAATGACTCCCTTTTGCGAGTACAAATGGAGGACTTTTCAGGGACGAGAAAATAAAGGGATTATTATATTTCGTTGAGCGAGGAAAACGTGAAGGTCACATGAAGGTCATATTGTCGTTTGTCTGTTTTTGATGCGGCTCATCAAACCACGGAACTCCACCGTGATTTTTTATAACGACGTTCCTGCCGTTTAGGAAGGGGCGACATATGCGGTGCGGCCATTTTAAGGGCAAGCAGGACTCGACACTCAGTTTGCCGTCCAGGAAATGGGATGATAGCTGTTGTTGAGCAAGAATAAACAGGGAGAGGTTTTGAGTGGCATAGGGTGGGGCCTTCAGTGGCGACTTAGTGCCAGTAATGAGGGGGGTTCACTCTTAGAAATAAGGGTTCTTCAAGGGTTTTTCACGAGCACATATATGCAACCCTTAGAGGTTTCTTGAAAAACCCTAAAAAGTTCTTGAAAAAACTCTTAAGGGTTCTTCATTATCCCGAAAAACCCTAAGAAGTTTTCTGGGAAACCCTAGGGTTTTTCAGGGTAATGAAGAACCCTTACGAGTTTTTTAAAGAACCTTTTAGGGTTTTTCAAGAAACCTTTAAGGGTTGCATATATGTGCTCGTGAAAAACCCTTGAAGAACCCTTATTTCTAAGAGTGTTGGAGGTATTTTCTGATTTCTATAGGGGTATGAAGATCAGAATTCGACCCGACGATATTTTAGGGTCTCAAGGCCAGTGTGGAAATTTTCCACACATTTTTTTCCGGTGAAATTTTTGTGCAAGAATTGCCGGTTTAGTCGAATATCGCCAGAGTGGCTGACTGGGGGTGTCAGTTTGTCGACTCTCAGATTATCAATGTCTTTCAAATGTCAACTCTCAGATTATCAATGACTTTCAAATGTCGACTCTCAGATTATCAATGTCTTTCAAATGTCGACTCTCAGATTATCAATGTCTTTCAAATGTCGACTCTCAGGTTATCAATGTCTTTCAAATGTCGACTCTCAGATTATTAAAGAGACATGTCCAAAGTCTCACGCCCAGTGGGATTCGAACCCGGGACCCTCTGACCGCTAGTCGGAGACCCGAACCACTACACCACTGGGCTCATTTCTGCTGGAGGGGTGGGTCTAACCTAACTGCACTAGTGCACCAACACAACCAACTCAAAAACACCATAAAAATATTGATTGGCCATTCATACCATGAAAAAACGTCCGCACAATCCATAGCGGATCCCCCAATGCCAAAAGCTCGTTAAAAACATTTCCAAGAATTGCTCTCAACTCGTGATGAATTGTTTACACATGACAAATTGGCCGGGCTCCGACATTGATCTCGCGCGCTTCATCCCACGCTTGGATTCATTCAACGCGCCGTAGTCGAAGCACGCAGTCCAAGTACTCCAAGCACGCCAAATGAATATTCGTGTTGAAAACACTTGATAACTATAGAGTGCAATATTTTTCAAGGTCTTCGGCATTCTTCACATCAATATTCAGAATTGTGTTTATTTTATGATTAGAAATATTGTCAGCCATATTTTTATTAACCCCCTAAACCGGGTTGCTGACTAAGGCCTCTGTACGCTTTTTTGTGCATTTTGCACTACGTTTAAGCAGTAAATCCTGCTAACAATATAATGGGTGCATCTGAAAATTGCACTGCAATTTGGATCAAATTTTTTAGGGGCATGACAGTGCCCTAGGGGGTTAAAAAAGGGCACAGCGGCGCCCCATTTTAGCGGCATGGCATGCCGCCACTCTAAAATGGCCTAGATATAACCCTGAATGTACATGCATCAGCTTGGAATATAACCGTATGATTCTATTGAAATGATATCGATTGACCGGACTTTTTTTTCCAAGTCCACTATGAGTATTTATAGCGTGCTCCAGCTGTTCAATGCTAGTTGCGGTTTTATTCAACTCTATCGATCCCCTTACAGCGTAGTACACGACATCTGTCAAGTACGGACAATTCTATTGTCATTCCACCATTGTTGGCGTGTCGATTTCAAAGGCCTGCTGGTGACCCTGGGTTCAGCTGGGGCCAAGGAAAATAAAAGGTTTATTCAATGCGAGCTTATTTAGAACACAATCAGTCACTTTTTATCTGAGTCCCATCCTGGGATTTTTATTCTATATATATGTGGCGGTCGAGGAAAACCGGTGAATGTTATTTGAGGAAATAGACCTCCCTTTATCGGCGTACAATTGACCTCCCTTTATCCGCGTACCTTCCTTGGACGTGGCGCGGACGGTAACCTTCAGTTCATCGCGGATGGTACGGGTACGTCACGCATCTCTGTTGCGTGACGGGTGAATGACGTTACGTCTTCACTGCATGCCTTCCATGACGCCGCGCCACGTCCTCGGAAGATACGAGGATGGTACGAGAATGACGCTGCATGTGGTACGCGGATGGTGCGCGGCGCGGAAGGGTGGTCAATTGTGCAACGTACCGTAGCTGAAATGTACTACGTAACAGGTAGTAGATCAATGCACAGGCAAGCTTGCCATGTCTCAAAAACCCGTGTTTTTCAGACACGGGTTTCTTGAAGCCCGGCAGTTCATAGGTGTGACCGCATAGTGTAACCACGGCTATAGTTACAAACTGTACCTAAATAACATGTTAATACAGATTTTCTGAGAGAGTATTATAATACGCAATTAACATGGTCATGGCTGAGTAAATTCATCAAAATACAGCACGGCTCATTTCACGTTCGAGTCGGCCATTATATTATGGCCGAGTGACTCATAACACATATCGACGTGAAAGAAGCGACAATGTGTTCTTGTCCATTTGTTGAACTTAATTGTGTTTGGAAAAACTGGTGAAAAAATCTATAGGAGGTATGAATGATGCATGGATGAAGTATTAAATATGCACAATTGTGCTTGTGTTTGATTTCTAAAATATTGAATTGAGAGCCGGGCCCCGAAAGCCGAATATGGTAGACAATCATACTAACAATCATACTAACAGTGGTGCCTCCTTTTTAGCGGCACGGCACCGCACCTCGCTAAAATGGCCCAAATATACACCAACGACCGTGCCCCGAGTCACTCGTACCCGGTGCACCCATCCTAACGACTCACGATTACGGTACATTTCTGAGTAAGGTGTACTTTTCGTCTTAACGATGATGAGAAACTGACGTTAACGCGATATTTTTTATGGCAGCGTAAAAACGAGGCTTCAAACAGCTCATAATGAATTAATTATCTGCCAGAATTATGTCGAGAAAAACTGAAAAATTCAAGTGGGTAAAATATTTTAGTTCCGTCTATTTTCAACACTTCAATATTTTTGTGTTGGTTGTTTTGTGCACTAGGATTTAAATATGACATGTATGACGAATACGTTTAGTGCACCTGGTGAGCTCTAACAGTGGTGCCGTGTCCGTCGTCATCGTCCGTCTGTTAGCAGGGCACGTTTCGTAACCGCTGGATCTGATTCGATTCTTGGCTTGGCCACTAGGTGGCCAAAACCAAAAACATAAAAAGTGCAATAACTCCTGAAATAATGACTTGATCATCTCCAAATTCTTTTGGGTAAAACAATGGTTTTGAGTAGAATCTGAAATGTTACTGAGCTGTGTTACTATGTTAGAGTGGTGCAGTGGAACATCAACGCTTGTCACCTCTGAGGTTCCGGGTTCAATCCCCAGTCAGGCCCATGTGATAGAGAGGGTGACTCTCTTTGACAGAACAGGTTTTCACCGGGCACTCTGGTTTCCTCCTACTGTACATTAATTCACCCAATATTTTCTATGGAGCAAATAATGCCATATTTCACACTTGGACACCTCTCCAATCAGGACACCCCTCTATCATGGACAGTTTCAAATTGGTGTCATTTCTATCTGCATCATATTGACCTCTGTATTCAGGACACCTCTTGATTATGCAAGTGAAGTTTAGTACCAAATACAGTAGAACCTCTCGCAGCGGACACCTCTGCAAGGTGGACACCTCTCTATTAAGGACACCAAAGTTCAGTCTGAAACTGGTCATTTGTATTCATTTTGACCTCTGTAATCAGGACACCTCTCAATTAAGGACACCATCTATCAGTCCCGAAGGCGTCCATTATAAAGAGGATCCACTCCTTGTTAAGGACACCTGACAAAATGACAAAATGACAACCGTGATTCCACAACATAGATGCACCCAGCTGCGACATTTTCTTATTTCTTTAAATCAGGACACCGCTCAATTAAGGACACCAGGTGGCTAAAATCTCCAGTCAACCAAAGGGTTAACAACCATTTCCTAAATAACAAAGGATTAGGGGATGGGCCTCTAAACCCCTTTGTTTAATTACTATTTACGATTTTATGTGATAACTGTCAAGTTATCAGAAAATTTGCCGTGAAAAAACTGTCGATGTTTTTTAGTGCAATTGATTTGATGCTTCATGTTTTTCTCCGCTATTTTCGCCGAACTGTTGTGGTATTTTCAGCGAACGGTTCACTTTAATCACAATGTGATAATATGCTATGAATCATCGCCGTCATTCCACGTATTACGCGCACCCCCTGAAACGATTATACCCGATCAATGAGGCACTTACCCCGTGTGAAAAAAAACCTCGTTGTAAAAAGATCGGCCATGATCTGTGTTTGTTGCGACAGGTTATTCTTTGTGGCGTTTGGTTGTTGGAGTGTGTGAGGTCAGCAGTCGGAGGCTATTGTGGCCGGAGTCGGGGTTGCAGGCTTGACTCCCGGGGCTACTGGGATGACGACGATCCTCTTAAACCGTGCCCACCCACGTCTTCGTTAAGACGTAATGTTCAAGAGCCGAGAACACTGTGAGCTCTACTTGACTCATTGTTGGCTCTTTAGACAATATTTTTTGTGTGTAATGTAGGAGGAAACTGGAGCTCCGGCAGAAACCTACGATGTCAGATTGTGTTGCCCTTGTTATCACAGTGGTGTAGTGGTTCGGGCCTCCGACTAGCGGTCAGAGGGTCCCGGGTTCGAATCCCACCGGGCGTGAGACTTTGGGCAAGTCTCTTTGCCTCACCGGCCTCTCTCCACCCAGGTGTATAAATGGGTACCGGTCGGAAATGCTCAGATTGTAGCGCTGAATACGCCATGTGGGAAAAATCAACCCTCGCTCTTCACGTCCGTCGCATGTGACAGTAAGCCGTGGTGCCTTGTACCTTGTACCTTTACAAGGGCAAGTAAAAGACCCCATCCAAGTGAGGAACATGAGTAGCTTGAGATGGTCCCTTCCATACTTGATAACCAGGGCCAAAAATGCTTTGGTTTCGGCCTTGTCGAAAAACACAATAAAATACAAATACATGTTTTACTGGCGTCTTCTATGAATTCAAATTCAAAACCTAAATCTGACATAAACTGCTGTCACCCTTAAAGGTGCAGCGCAGTGTACTGTAACCATCGACTGTATAAAAGAGATTGTCCTGTGCGTGTCACTGTGCATAGAATGTCTTAATGGCCCTAAATCGTTGTGTGGGGTATTCAGGCTCCGTACAGTGGGTTTACGAATACAAGAGGATGGGCGGAGAGTGGTGAGATGGCAAAATGGTGATATTTTGCTGTAGGCTGCATTGACTACCCCAGGTAGGCACAGTGTTCCAGTATCAGGCTGATATCCAAGAGGCTGTCGGTTCAATTCCCGGCCGAGTCACCACTTTCTACTCTCAACTGGTCTGAAAGGATCAAGTGATGCACTGAATGAGCTGCTCCTGGAGTTCACCAGAAAGGTTTCTGGAGAGACTGGGGTAAATGTGAAGCGCTTTCTTTATTATTACCTCCATGATTTCAGTGGAAAGTGCTTTGAGACTGTATTACAGTGGAAAGTGCTTTGAGACTGTATTACAGTGGAAAGTGCCTTGAGACTGTATTAAAGTGGAAAGTGCTTTGAGACTGTATTAAAGTGGAAAGTGCTTTGAGACTGTATTACAGTGGAAAGTGCTTTGAGACTGTATTACAGTGGAATGTGCTTTGAGACTGTATTACAGTGGAAAGTGCCCAGGACAACATTTCCCCTATCAGCACACACCCAGATTTAAAGACAGTTTTCTTCTTGTTCAGGTCATGATTTGAAAATTTTCAAAACAGAAAACAGCCCTCAAAATGCTGAACGCTACCTAAAAATACCACTGGTAGTGATGGCCATCTGTCCAAAATATCCGCCACATTTCGACCTTTGTTGTATAATTTTACCATTTCCCAAAATATCTGTAGAACAAAGAGCCTATTATAGTCTGTCCGAAAATAACCAACTGGTGAAGCCCACAAAGAAGTGTGACCAATATAGATGTGTCTAGACTGTGCCAAACTGGCTGAGAATATCACAAAGGCAATGCTGATATCCCAGGCTGCATTTTCTTGCATAAAGGGTCTTTCATTTACGGCCCTTTATTATGCGGGTGTGACCCTCATTGTGCGTTTTGACAGGAGTGTACTGATGTATGCTGTGCAAAGGTCATGAGAATTTTTTGCACAATTGAGGGCCCGTCTCAAAAGTTAAAAAAGTTAAAAATTTGGGTTTATAATCTGATATCAACAACGGTAGAGATGTCATCCGACTTTACACTTTAACCCCAGTCTATCCTGAAACCTTTCAGTAGAACTCAGATGAGCTGCTCATTCAGCGCTACAATCTGAGCATTTCCGACCGGTACCCATTTATACACCTGGGTGGAGAGAGGCCAGTGAGGCAAAGAGACTTGCCCAAAGTCTCACACCCAGTGGGATTCGAACCCGGGACCTTCTGACCACAAGTCGGAGAGTGAACCACTACACCACTGTGGCTCGATCCCTCAAAACGTGAAGGCAGTCCAGGAAAACTATAGGCCCTCTAACCACCCCCAGCTTTCTTGATCCTGTACCCCCAACCCCCACACGCCTACCCACAAAAACTCCGCCCACATTTCTCTTAATCCTGTTTTTTTGCACTCACCAAACTAGATCAAAGGTTGTCACTTTGTCTGATTTGCACCTTTTTCCTAATTAAGTAATAAATGCTAATTAAGCCTTTTCCCAACCCCGCCCACTTCTACCCACAAAGAACTCTCACATATACAAAGGTGATATTAAGGCCAAATGTTTGTGCGTTTCGTTTTATGAAAGGACTTTTTCAGCTACATGTAGGCTACATGTAGATCAGCCCACACAGAAAAAAAAGAATCACGCTTACTGGTGAGGCCAAATATGAAGATTTCTGTGGTTCCGGTAACCCTACCAACCCTATTTTGGTTTGCCAAAAGTGATCAAATATCTTTTTAATTTACAAATATATTCCTGTTTCTTGCAAAATCTTTGAAAATTTTCATTCCTGAGAAAAAATTATGAAATAAGCGAAAAAAAATTCCAAGAATAAAAAAATCCCTGCCAACCTTCCCAGCCTCTCTGGGATGTTATGGGAAACACGTCTATTTTTTCATTTGGCCTTAATCATGTTAATCACTTATATTCCCAGAAAACAACTCCTAATGAGATTGCCATGATAACAAATACATATATTCGTTTAGATATGTGTGTTTAGCTTTTGAACTTACCTGCATAAAGGTACCACCACACCTGGGCGACTTTGCCTTAATTCCAAATTACCTTAATTACTTCTAAAGATATTTACCTTTGAAGTTTACCTTGTCATTTCCTATTTGTTGTTTACGGAAACAAAGATGTAATTAACCTAATTAATACCTGATTAATTACCGTGGGTGCCTTGGTTACCAACCGGCGATTTCCTGATCGTGATGGCCTGTCAGAGTGGTGCAGTGGAAAATCAACGCCGGTCACCACTGAGGTTCCAGGTTCAAACCCGTCAGATCCATTCCTTGTGATATAGAGGGTGACTCTGTTTGACAACACATTTCCTCTGGGTACTCCGGTTTCCTTCTGCTTTACATAAGTTCAGAGAGTGCAAATCTCTTTGTCAGCACATTTCCTCCAGGTACTCTGGTTTCCTCCTGTTTTACATGAATTCAGACCCATTCTTCATGTGATAGAGACGGTGACTCTCTTTGACAACACATTTCCTCCGGGTACTCTGGTTTCCTCCTACAGACATTAATTTCCCCAATATCATCATAAGAGCTACTTGTAATAATGCCATATCTGGAACTCAGTTCTCGATTCAGCATTTCAGTGGACACCTCCGCCAGGAGGACACCTCTCTATTAAGGACACCATCCATCCATCCGTCCATCCATCCGTCCAACTCCTGTTCAGTATGACTAGTTTTATCTGGACACCTCTCAATTCAGAACAACATTTACGAATCCCAAAGGTGTCCATAATAGAGAGGTTTCATGTTACAAATTTGCACCTCCCTTAGCGGACACCTTTACAGGCGGACATCTCTGCATGGACACCAAAGTGCAGACATCATTTCTACTAATTTTGACCTCTATAATCAGGACACCTCTCAATTAAGGACAAACCTGTTCAGTCCTAAAGGTGTCCTTAATAGAGAGGTTAGCTGTATTTTCATTACGTCGGTTTTGAGAATATAAAATGGGGATTTATAAAATGGGGATTCGGCCTAGTGGTATAGGTGCGCTGCCCCTGAGTGCTGGCGATTGATGCCTTATGTGAGGGTCCGTGGGTTATTATTTCATGCCCTTTTGAGAATATAGATCGATATTTTAATTTCCTGCATTTTAACGTTTTTTCTCTCTCTCTCGTTTTAGGTAAGTACCATGTCGCTGGACCACAGCATCTCGTGTTCGGTGAGTTCGTTATAAATTCAAGATGGTTCTAACTCATTTTCAAAACAGTCCTTGAACCCAATACCCTGTTAGATTCAACTCATGATCCTGCAAAAAAATGATTTAAAAAAATGTACTGAATTTCCTGTAAAATTTTAAAAGTTTGAATGAATTGCACTATTTCCAAAAAAAATTTGAATAAATATTTCTGTTTCGAAACAAAACTCAGAATTTTGAATAAATATTTCGTCTTTGAAAAAAAGTTAGAAAATTTGAATAAATAAATATTTTTTCAAAAGAAAATTTGAAAAAGTCCTAAATTTCCTGTTAAATTTTTGTGGTGGGCAACCTAAAAAGTTCAAAGTTTGAATGAATTTGCACTATTTCAAAACAAACTTTGAATAAATATTTCTGTTCTGATACAAAATATGAAAATTTCAATAAATATTTCTCTTTTGAAAGAAAGTTGGAGAACTTGAGTAAATAAATAATTACGCAAAACAAAAATTTGAAAATTTGAATAAATTTTTCTGTTTCAAAACAATTTGAAAATTTGAATAAAATTTGTTTGTGTTTGCTTGAATTGAAAAACAACCAACACCCACTTTTTCGACTACGATTTTGACATCGTGGGGCGTTCCCAGTTGTTGGGGCTAAAACGTGGATCCAGGGTCCACGCATTGCGTCTTTTGAACACCAACAATCACACCTACAAATTTTTTGAGACAATCCGTAGAAAAAATTTGAATAAATTCGTTTGTTATTGTGCAAATCGGAGTTTATTCAAGTGTCTTTCTTTGTGCAACACACGGCAAAAATAGCAGCAATTCTTGAAAAACCCAGCTGCCCCGTAATGCAACGAAATGTAAAAATTCTGATTTTTGTTTTCTCGGCGCTGTGCCACCGCTAGAATTTCCTTTCTTTGAATTGTTTCTTTAATTCGCGTGTACCGCCCCCTCGGCGGTACAATTCTGACAAATGTTAACCTAAAAATTCTAATTGTCTGAGCGGAATCGTCGCGTGGCTCGTGAAGAGATTTCGGGAAATTAAACGGGAATTATTATAATCGTTAATCTAAAAGTTTTCTCGTCTATTGTGTTTTGACGATTGGGAGAAGGGTTCAAGGATTTTAAAGAATAAAACCCCGGGATTACCCCTAAAGAATTGAGTCAAAAATTGCCGACTGTTCTGACAACGTCGCCACGGGGTCAAGGAATATTTTGGTCAGGTGCCTTTTTAAACGGGGAAAAATTTGCTGCGCAATTTCTCGCGAGGTCACAAGGTCAAGGCTGTTTTAAAGAAATCGTTTGAATTGCTTGAGGCGACGTGTTTGAACAATGTTGTGTTAGTGTGGTTATGTAACCGCAGAATGCCTCGCCCGTGCTGGGCGGGTGAATGCACTGATCGTCAATTTATCGGGTTGGCGGACATTGTTCTTTTCTTCGGTAAGAATAACTCCGCAAATTCTGTGGGAATTTTCTGCGGGACAGTCATCGTGATTATACCGAGTCCTGCATTGATAGAAACTTGTGACGCGGCCATTTACATTTTTATGGCGTACTTTCCAAAGAAATCACGTTTAATTTCCTCATATCTATTGTTATGTTAATTTCATGAACATTGTGCATCTACCCTCGTAAAAGTCTCGAAATCTCCAGAATTTTATTATCTCAGCTCAAAAGATATTCCAACTTAATATCTTTTCCGTGTGATTTATATCCCATCCTAAGGCCAAATAAAAAAATATCTGTGGTTCCGGTAACCAACCCTAGTTTTGGTGGCAAAAACATTTTTGCAAAAATCTCCATACACTGCTTCGTTTTCAGAATCTTTTAAAATCTTTATTTTTAAGACAAAGAAAAATAAAAAATAAGCTAAAAAATTACTAAGATAAGGCCAGACCCAAAAATATGTCTGTTTGCTCTATTAAACCCTACCCTGCCCTAACAGCTTGGGTAGGTAGGTAGGCATATATATTTTTTTTTTTTGGAGGTAGAAAAAAATTAGCAATTTCCACAAAATAAAATAAAAATATACTAATATAAATATTTAAAAACAATGTGTTTCAGGGTTTATGACGCATTGGCATTCAGTTTTGAAGTGTAAAAAGTTTAAGGTCGGAATATTTCGTCTTTGCCGGTCGGCAAATCGGGTCCTTTGTTTGGGGCATAAAAAACATACTGGCTTTTATCCCTATAAAAACTTTTGGGTCAGTACCATTTACGTAGGGTTGGTCGGGTACAGCAAACAAACACATTTTTGGGTCTGGCCTAAGTCCCTTCCTATCACTTCAGATAGAAGTTTGTTACCAGAACCAAACTATTATTTTGTTCGGCCTAATTACCTTTTCGCAAGATTTAATTGTTTCCCATTTTCAATTTCATTTCCAGTTTTTAGAAACCGAGACGAAACCAGGTTTCATATTTCAAAACTATCATTTTTGGCCTCAAATAAACCCTGCCCTCATACCCTTTTGCCCACAATTTGAACCCTTTCGTGATCTGAATCCTGATTACATAATCCCTACCCCCATATTTCATTTTTAGCACGACAGGCTATTTATGATTTACGCTTTTAAAACGCTATCAATTTCAGAATTTATGCTTAGTGCGATCACAGCGCTGGAAAATATGACATCATCAGCGTCCCTTGCCAAAAATGGAGTCAGAATTTTGACGAGTCATGCTTGAACTTTTCAACTTTTTATTTATGACATGAACTTGAAATTATAAAATCACAATATGGGGTTGGACTATTTCTATGAAGATTATGTAATAACTTGGGTTTTATCAGAATTTCCGACTTGGGGNAAAAATTGTTGTAGGTCTACGCAAGTTTAATGTGCTGTTGGGTTATTTAGTTCCAAAAAGCATAAAATATAATAAGGTATTGGGGTTTCTGAAATATGCATGTTTATGAAGGGATTTTTGAAGTTTCGCAAATTTGTTGTGGGGATTTGTGAAATATGCAAGACTTGTAGGGATTTCTAAAGAAATATGCAAGATTTAGGTATTGGGATTTATAAAATATGCGACATTTTAGGTATAGGGATTTTTGAAATATGCAAGATTTGTAGGTATTGGGACTTGTGAAATATGCAAGATTAGGTATAGTGCAGGGATTTCCGACCGAAATATGCAAGATTAGGTACAGGGATTTCTAAATATGCAAGATGGGTACTGGGATTTCTGAAATATGCAAGATTATGTTCAGGGATTTCTGAAGTATGCAAGATAAGGTACTGGGATTTCTGAAATATGCAAGATTAGGAACTGGGATTTCTGAAATATGCAAGATACAGGTATAGAATTTTCTGAAATATGCACGTTAAATTAGGTACATGATTTCTGAATTATGCACGATTTTGGTACAGAAATGTCAGCACTATTAGATATTTTTTAACTTGGTCGATATTGACATTGATGGAAACGTGCCAAAAATAGTCATTATTTGCCCTTATCTTATCAAAAGTGGAATGCCGTAAACTGTCTGGATTTGAATGTGTCTTGTCCGTGCAGGATGTTCGATATCAAACAAAAAGATTAAATTTATCTATTTGGTAACCTAAATGTGTCATGGGTATAATTTGCTGCCCAGTCCAGAAAAAAAACGAAATTTGAACTACATGTCAAAATCATATTTTTCAGTAAAATTAGATGATATACTTGTTGTTGGACAAGTCCATGTCCGGGTATTAAAAAAAGTCAAATTTCAACAAAATGATTTGACTGCAGGGTTTTAGGTGGAATACAGATTGTTGGAGGGTATGACCCTTTAAGTCATTTTGTTTTGGGACATATCGCATCTTCACTTTTTCTGCGGATATATTTTTTTGAGGATTTTGCGTAAAAAATTTGTTACGTGCGATATTGCAAGTACGTTTACGATACCGACATAATGACCGCTGGTGGGTCACATGACCAGGTAGGTGTGAACCGCAATTTTCTCGCTTTTCTCGGACTCGTGAGTTTTATAAGAGGAAAAAGGTAATTCGTTACAATGTCGTTATAATCACAGGGTTCTGACGTGCCGACAATCGTGGCTTAGCATTGAAAAGACGCCAAGGTCATTATGATTGTCTGGCCCAAGGTTTTTTGATCATTTTTGTTGAAAAACCTGTTCACGTTTCCTGCGATCTTAAACGCACATTGTCCAAAAAATCGTCATTCTTGATTCAACGTTTTTATCTTCCAAAGATGATGGCCTATTGTCCTGATGCGTCAAGGCCGTCCATTGTCAGAAACTGGTTTTTTGGGGGTTCAGGGTCTTTTCAAAATGTCCGCACTTCCTGTAATCCTTGGTTAGGGACTGAAAGAGATTTTTGATGACTTCATTCTGTGAAGGAATGCGGAAGTTGTCCGTTTCGAGGACAAAGTTGCCCATCTCTCAAAATGGCAGTGATCTCCGTGTAGTGTTATAGTAAGGCGGGCGTTCTTCCTATATTGAACGCTGGTGTTCTCTGATATTGAAGAGCTCTGATGACCTAGTGGTTATCACGTCCGCTAGCAAGTGGCAGGTCCCGGGTTCGAATCCAGCCTGGGCCATATGGGATATCATCCCTGGCTCTTCACGTCCGTCGCATGGGACAGTAAACCGTGGTGCCTTGTACCTTGTGTCTTTACAAGGGCAAGTAAAAGACCCCATCCAAGTGAGGAACATGAGTAGCTTGAGATGGCCTCTTCCGTACTTACCAGGGCCAATAATGCTTTGGCTTCAGCCCTGATGGAAATTTTTTTTTTAAATACAAAAAATACAAATACATGGGACATTAATGTAAGCCGTGGTGCCTTGTACCTTGTACCTTCACAAGGGCAAGTAAAAGACCCCATCCAAGTGAGGAACATGAGTAGCTTGAGATGGCCTCTTCCATACTCACCAGGGCAAATAATGCTATGGCTTCGGCCCTGATGGAAAAATCTAATACAAATGCAAATTTCTATATTGTCAATGTCAATTTCATGTTGTAATTGTCATTTATATTTCATTTCAAACCTACTCCTGACTTGATCCTAGGCCCTGTGCATCTGTGCTGTCAGAGTGGTGCAGTGAAACATCGGCGCCTGGCACCTCTGAGGTTCCAGGTTCAAGCCCCAGTCAGACCCGCTCTATATAATAGAGAGGGTGACACTCTTTAAACCGCTGATTTTGTCCAGGCATTCCGGTTTCCTCCTACTGTAGATTGATTTGCGCAATATTGTCAATTCACCGTTTTGACGGCCGCCCCGCCATCTTGACTTATAGAGATTTCAATTCATGCATGCTCACATATCTGGTAGCCAATCCAAAACGTGTGATTGGTCTAAAATACGAAGTATCATTTGCATACACGTACAAGATCAATCCCGTAGCAACCAAAATGGCAGAGGACCATCGAAACGATAAAATTGAGCTGAAAAACCATACTTACACACTCGGGTTCCAATTCAAACTTTTTTCTGACATACGTGTAGGCCCTTGAATTAACCTGTCGGCCCGCATTTACATTTTAACGCGAAATTGAAGTTGAAGAAACATCTGGTGAAGAACGTCTTCGTCGCAGTTTTGCTGATGCAGCCTCTCCACGAACACTTGCCCACCGTTGCCACATTTTCAAAAACCTGTTTCGAACGCGGTGAAGTTTCTAAATTGCGAGTTTTATCACTTTCGTTAGGAACATATCAGAGACAATAGCACTCAAAATTCTCCTGAAAAGGCAGTGCGATGGTAGAGACCAAACTGTCATCTTCAGTCTGCATATCATAATATCATAATTCACGGTCTTGAATTCTGCAATGTCATTGGCAGTCTGGCAGTTTCTATTCTGCAGTGTCATTCGCAGTCTTCAATATCCTTGGCAGTCTTGTCTCTAAAGTTAATATCACTCGCAGTTGCAGTTTTCAGTATCATTAGCCTCCAAATCATTTGCAGTCTTGCAGTCTCTATAATATCATTGGCAGTCTTGCAGTCTCTATAATATCATTGGCAGTATTGCAGTCTCTAATATCATCGGCAGTCTTGCAGTCTCTATGATATCATCGGCAGTCTTGCAGTCTCTATAATATCATTGGCAGTCTTGCAGTCTCTAATATCATCGGCAGTCTATAAGTCTAATATCTTATCAGCAGCAGTCTTGCAGTCTCTAATATCATCGGCAGTCTTGCAGTCAGTCTCTAATATCATTGGCAGTCTTGCAGTCTCTAATATCATCAGTAGTCTTGCAGTCTCTAATATCATTGGCAGTCCTGCAGTCTCTAAATAATATCTTTGGCAGTCTTGCAGTCTCTAATATCATCAGCAGTCTTGCATTCTCTAAGTCTAATTCTTTGGCAGTCTTGCAGTCTCAAATATCAATGGCAGTCTTGCAATCCTCATGTCATATCGTCCACAATCTCCTCCTTTTCGCCATCCTCAGGTTCAGGTCGTCAAAATTCCGGACGTACCATATAAATAATATTTTCGTGCAATTACCACGGAAACCCATTAAATGAAGCAGTCTTCCTTCTATCCTGTCCCGAGGTTCCATATATACACAATATATATAATTCATACGCCGAGAATAACATTGATTTTTTCGTCCCAGTTCAAGGCCGAAACTTCTGCTTAATACATGGTACGCACCACGTGAAATGCTCAGGGGAAAAGGGCCAGAAACGAGGGAAAAGAGGGCAGACTTGAGGGTGTGAGTCAGTCTGGATGGGTGCGTTGGATTCTGGGAAAATTAGACCTGGGTCGGTGGTTTTAAGTACTGGTCGTAATGATGGATGGGAGGATGATGAAATTAATGTTAACTGCAGTGTTCTCCACTGGCCGGTTTTTGTCGGTCGGGCCGCCTCAGTTCTGACATGGCGAAAGGACTTAAGTAATGCGTGCATAAAATCTAGATTTTTTCGAGAGCTGGCATAATTAGCTTCAGACAGTTTTGGTGAAATGATACAGTAGGAGGAAACTGGAGTGCCCGGGGAAAATGTATGCTTGCGTAGAGAGGTGCTGGAACATTGAAGAAACTAAGATTCCAACACATGTGGCCTTTTAGAAACACGTGACAAGTTGACTGAACAAGGGTCCAAACAATGGAATTGAATATGTGTGGCCTAGATGAAACTCAACTTTGTTGGGCGTGGCCAAGGGACGTTAAACGAGCATCAAACCTGGCCTGGCCTTGAAGATACTTTGGATTTGATGACACTGGAAACGTAGAATCTAATCTGTGAGGCCTCGCTGCGTTATACATGTAATAGATTGGAAGGTGGAAATGTACTTGAACATAAGGGCTTCAAGTGAATATCTGGAGGGAGGTAGTTTAAGGGTATGAGTCATCTGGAGGAAGGACGTGTGGGGGCGGTGAGTGATGGTTCTAATATTTCAAACTCAAAATGAAGAAATTTTGAAGAAATTAAAAATGTCTATTGGATTTTTCCGTCAGGTTTGAAGCCATAGACTTATTCACCCTTTAAATACGGAAGAGGCCATCTCAAGCTACTCATGTTCCTCACTTGGATGGGGTCTTTTACTTGCCCTTGTAAAGACACACGGTACAAGGCACCATGGCTTACTGTCTGCGACAGACGTGAAGAGCCAAGGATGATTAACATATCCCATCTGGCCGGGGTTGGATTCGAACCCGGGACCTGCCGCTGTAAATGTCTGAGGTCTTTATTTACCCCAGTTTTTCACACATTTAATCGGCGCCATTGAAGGACATTGAATTCATTGAAGATCATTGAATTCATTGAAGGTCATTGAATTCATTGAAGGTCATTCCAGGCATCTAGGCCTACATGTAGATCCTCAAATGTATTGGGTGAATTTAATGAGCAGGAGGAAACCAGAGTGCCCGGTAAAACCTGCGATGTCAGAGTCGCCCTCTCTATCACATGTTGAGTGGAACCAGCGGGGTTTGAACCTGGAACCTCAGAGGTGTCAAGCGCCGACGTTTCCACGGAACTAGTCTATCGTGTCACCATGAAATGGCCTGAAAGGCGGACAAAACCCAGACTGATGCCGTTTTTTTTCAATATCGATGGATCGTAAATTACCTTAGATTAGATAGAGTATTGTTGAAAATGACAGATTGTAAAAAATGTACTCAATTTATCTACTTTATCTATGAGAACTAGTTATTTATAAAGCGACATCGTTTTTCTGTGAGCATTGGCCGCATTTTTGACCAAAAGATAAAAACGCGTGGACTAGAATATGGAGATATTTCAATATCGATCTGTTTGGAGTGACAAGATAATAGGCCTACTTGACAGTCCGAAAAAATGACTGTGATTTATGCTGTGAAAGTGCCGTGTTTTCGACCAAAAAATAAAAAACGTGCCGACTAGATTGTGCTGATGTTGCAATAGCGATGTGTTTTAACATAATACCGTACTTGTCAATCGAAAAAATGACTGTAATTTATGTGTCTGTTCGCAATAACATCGCTTTGAGATAGTTTGTGTGGGTCGTAAAAAAGCCTGGACTACCGGTAAATATTGACCTGTTAAAGCCCCTCTGTATTGAATTTTACGGTATTTTCAAAGTGTTGGGAGAATGTAGGTAGAGGTCTCATAGCCTTGTGAAGGTCACCAAAATGCTCACCTGATGTACCATATTTTCCGGCATACCACCCGCTGCTTTTTTCCCAAAATCACGAGTGCGGGTGATACAGCGGTGCGGTTCTTACATGGATTAAGGCCTATAATCAGCCCTATAACCATAAGTTCAGATAAGATATCTAAAATCCATGCTTTATTGTTCCTTGCATCATGTCAAAGGCCTATTTTCATGAATGTGCACAAAATTCTAGCGTAGAAAACATGTTAAAAACTAGTAAACGGCGTGGGCATTATTCCCAGCGAAGCCAAAACGAGGCTTGTTCCGGTTTAGTTCGTTAAAGCTTCAGATAAACTCGCTACGCAGTTGTGTACCACGCCCCCTTCGGTTTACTCGCTCTCCACAACTGCGCCACTTCGTAAAATTCACCACGTTTGGTCAACAGATGGCGCTGAAAGAGTCGACCAATGAGAGCACTGAGCAACCGGTAACCAAGCTGGCCTGCACTTTTTCATTGGCCGAGCGTTTCGTAGCCATGGTAGCACAAGAACATCCATTGCCAACGGGCCAAAGAGTTCTGAAAGCAGCGTTCTGATAGGCTATAAAACTCGCGCCAGGCCCTGACGCCATCCGTTGACCAAACGCGGCGACTTCCACGAAGTAAAGCAGTTGTGGAGAGCGAGTAAACCAAAGGGGCGCGACTCACAACTGCGTAGGCAGTTTAAGCTTCAAATGGAGCTTACTACATTTAACAGTTCGCTAATGTCACAGGACGCAATGGCCGCTGTACACGATCAATGCGAGGTCTATTGAACTTGGCACCTATAAAAAATGACCTCAGTTTATTGACGTGTTCTTTGTCGTTCAGAGTGACGTCACTTTGAGCTAGTTTGCCCTGGTTGATATTGGCAAATCGTGCTGAATAAATATTTGGTTATCAAAACAACATGCCTATCCCAGCTGCTGAAATGTCATATTTTATACACATAAAAATTGTGCAAAAATTAATTCTTATATATCATGAATTTGCAATTTTAATGAATTAATTCATTTCATTTTGGAAAAATAAGCAAGTGCTGAATTGATAAACCACATATTTTTACCGGGGTTGAGGGTATCTGTGTCGGCTCGGTGTCTGTCTGTCCATCAGTGCGGCTGTCTGTCCAACTTATTATCAGTTCACCAAAGTGTGATGTATTTAATGTGGGGTAGTGGAAAGTTTAATGCCAGACGCTCGTGGGTTAGTGGGTTCAAACGCCAGTTAGCTTCAATTCAACCTCATGCGAAATTTTAGGACAGCCTCTCAGTAATACACAGTAAATAAAGAACCTGTGGCCTTATGCCTCAATGTTGACCTCAATTTGAAGCCTTGGTTACACTACATAAAATCCCTGGGTTTTTGCGGTCATACCTGTGAATTGCCGGGCTTCAAGAAACCCGTGTCTGAAAAACGTGGGTTTTTGAGACACGGCAATCTCGCCGTGCTTTTTGAAATCCCCGTGTGTTCGTTAGTTCTTCGTACGGCGACAGATGGCGCAGCCATTAAGTGACGTCGTTTTTGCGCCTCCGACAATTTGTGCCAATACAGAAATGACCGAAGAGTCTAATGCAGCGCAACTGTCGCCGGGCTACTTAACTACAGTGTAGTGGTGTGACCTCTCGCCGGGATTTTCGTACACACGGGTTTGACACGGGTCTGGAAAAACACGGGTATTTTCAACAGGTGTAACTTTAGCTAATATAGTAGTGGACAGCATTGATAATAGTTGAGTATTACATGTAACTGGTGACTGATGAAGTGCCTAATGTGCTTTTGCTGGCACGGGTCAGATATTTTACAGCAGGCATTTATAGATCTTTGCAGTTGATTGGGAACAACGTTTCCAGGCCAAACGCAGTCAAGGCGCAGCGTCACGTCAGTGTTGGCGAGGCCAGGGCCAATGCTTTCTCCTGTACGTCAACGACGTCATTGACGTCCCACGTAGGTTTGGTAAACGTTTCAAGTCAAACTTTTAGACTTCCAACGCGAGTGTTCCGTTGAGCAGTTATAGATTCCCAAATTTTTATTACCATCATGATCCCAAGGTTCTAAGCTACATTGTATCCACTGGTATGTTTATTTGGTGGGAGTGAGCAGGGATCTGGCGACAGTGATAAGTTGAAAAGGCATGCATGGTAAATTCTCGTAAACATGGGTCCCGATCAACTGCAACGATCTATAGAAGTAATACAGTGAATAAAAAACATGTGGCCTTATGGCCTTTACATTTGACCTCATTTACAAGTTATACAGGTAAACAAAATGTGTGGCCTTAGATATGTACAAGATATTTCTATGATGGATTGTCCAAACAACAGCTGGGTAAATCTGGTACCGTAATCTTCTTTTACAAGATAGTGAGATTTTCTATAAAATAACCCTGAATATATAACAAAAACTCCGGTCGATATCTTTTAATAAAGAGACCTAGCATCTGTGGATGAGAATGAGCCAGCTGGCAACAGCTGGTTACTAGGCCCTATGATATCTACTCTGTTAGGCTTTAGGCCACATAAAAAAAGAAAGCTGGTGATCGTCCCCGCCCGACCCGCGAAAACGGCCCCGACCCTGTTTTTTTTTGAAAATTTTTTTTCCAAAAAAAAGTTTTTTTTCAAAATTTTTGTTTTTCATCAAAAATAACTTTGTTTCCTATTCCCCCCCCCAAAACGTTCAAATTGCCCTTTTACATATATTTTGACCATTGACATCATTAATACTTGTTGTTCAGTTCTTGGAGGAATTAATTCCTCCAAGTTCAGTACATATCGCACCTGGGATACAAAGGACGCGATTTCAAGGCATTTGGTTGTTACCATTGACTCATTCTTCATGCCAATTCACTGTAAAAAAATTTAAAAACAAAAAACAAAACCTCCCCCTACCCACCTCCTCCCCAAGAAAAGGACGATCACCACTTTTTTTTATGTAGCCTTATTGAGGAGGAATTTCGCAACGGCCTGAACCTATTGTTTGTTGGCATTGACAATGGAAAGAATATATTCGCTAAATCCAGTGGCACATCAGGCGATATCGCAAGCGATCTAATCGCCGCCGATCGGCATGCCAGCCGACGCAGACTAGGCGATATCGGCTTTGGTATTGTTCGACATTGGACGAACATAGGCGAGAGGATTCCATGCATTGCTGTCCAGCGCACATCTGGCGTCACGCTGGCGTCAACAGCGGACTTTGCTCACTTACGATCAGATCGCTTGCGATATCGCCTGGTGGGCGTCGTCATGCCCAACTGGGCGATTGCAAAATTCAGTTATCAAGCGCTAAGGACAATTACATAACAGCTTTATGCAGTGTTTCACATAAGACGGGCGCAATCACGCTTGGGCCCCTGC
The DNA here is from genome assembly GCA_002633025.1 of Notospermus geniculatus. Classification (NCBI taxonomy): domain Eukaryota; kingdom Metazoa; phylum Nemertea; class Pilidiophora; order Heteronemertea; family Lineidae; genus Notospermus; species Notospermus geniculatus. The sequence continues at coordinate 179,085 of NMRB01000903.1, read as the reverse complement.
GCCCGCAAAAGTGCACCGAGGAGCTCAATTGACCGCGCTCCTCGGCATCCTTGAAGTAACGGAACATCAAATATCACGAGTGTGAACAGCTCTCCTCGAGCCTTTGAGGAGCTCAACTGATTGAACTCCTGCAGATTTCAAATGTGAAGCACTGCTTCATGCGTAGAAAGGAATTAACGTACAGTAGGAGGAAACCAGAGAGCCCGGAGAAAACCTGTTCTGTCAGAGAGAGTTGCCCTCTCTATCACATGAAGAATGGGTCCAACTCTATTGTGCTCATAAATGTACAGCAGGAGGAAACCAGAGTGCCCGGAGAAAACCTTCGCTGTCAGAGAGAGTTGCCCTCTCTATCACATGAAGAATGGGTCCAACTCTATTGTGCTCATAAATGTACAGTAGGAGGAAACCAGAGTGCCCGGAGAAAATCTGCGCTGTCAGAATTGGTCTGAATGGGATTGAACCCAGAACCTCAGAGGTGATAGGCATGTTGTTTCCACTGCACCACTGTGGACATCACTGCAAACATACACATCAGTACATTTCATCCTATGCATGTGCATTGCACCGACGCCTTCACATTTTCTAGCGGCGGGCATTTTATTGCCATGCATCAGGATAATCCTGTCCTTCGTTTTGGTAGGATTGAATTAAACCTGTCGTTGCCAGCATCGTGGCGCACGTAGCGCTAAGCCCCATTATTCAATCGCCATCAATTTCATCCAATTTTTTGTGATAAATCACAATGTCGATTTCACGTCCTGGTGTATGGCATGTGCGTGTTTTCACTCACGTTTCAAGCGTACTTGGCGTGGCGCAGAATAGCTCTCAAAACAATTCCGCATTGATCAGAAATTCGGACAGGCAAACTGAAATTGACAAAGGAAACTAGTAAAAATGCCCCCCTCTAATGTCGCCGCTCTAAAATGGCCAAGATATAATCGCTGTCCACTGAAGTTAAAGTTAAAGTTTGGGTTTATAGTCTGATATCAACAACGGTAGAGGTTCTCATCCGACTTTACACTTTAACCCCAGTCTATCCTGAAACCTTTCAGTAGAACTCAGATGAGCTGCTCATTCAGCGCTACAATCTGAGCATTTCCGACCGGAACCCATTTATACACCTGGGTGGAGAGAGGCCAGTGAGGCAAAGAGACTTGCCCAAAGCCTCACGCCAGCAGCGGGATTCGAACACGGGATCCTCTGACCGCTAGTCGGAGACCCGAACCACTACACCACCGTGGCTCCCACTGTTCTCCACAGGGTTTGAAACAGACCGGTTACTGATATTGGAAGCCGCTGCTGCATGCGCGTCCTCAGGGGGGTCTGGGGCCTCCCCCCAAAAAATTTGAAATCTAGAAATCCTGAAATGCAATTTCCCAGCATTTTGGAACACAAATCTAGCTTCTCTTGGCGCTTGGAAAACCTCAGTGTTATTAAGTGAATATAATTTTGACCGGATGGCGATTTTTTTGACCGGGCGGCAGATTTTTAGACCAGGCGCTGACATCAATCTTGCATTTTAGAATGGGCGCCGCGCCCGTTCTGTTACACTAGTGGAGAACCCTGCTCTCAAATTCAATATTTTTGGCTTTCTCCAAATTTACACTCCGGTGAAAATGCATCTTTTTTCAAGCCATGGCCTAGTTAAAAATCTTGGGTGTGACACCAGTGATAATATCACCGAAATACATACCGCACACTCTGTGTATTTCTCCTATTGAAATGTGCACAGATTCTTACCAAGTTAGCCTGAAATCGATCTTTTTATATTTGAGCGGAAATCTTAATCACTCCATTCAGGCCGTAAAACATTTACGATGGAAAATCTCGAAATTAATCATTTCTTTTATAACGTCCTTGTGGCGTGCAATGTTGCTATAAATAATGTTATAGAACTCTGTCATGAATCAGGGTACGGCAGCTGGACCAATGTTTTAAGGGATTATAGTTCCTGCCACACCAATGAGACACTGCATAAAAGTGAATTAGTCACAAAAATCAAAAATGGCACTGAGAATAATTTCATGGCCCGCGAAATTCACAATTCCACAATTATGTATATCAGATCTACAGCAACTGGACCATTGTTTCTGGGGGACTATAGTTCCTGCCACACCAGTTCACTGCATTCTGGTTCAAGTAGCCTTGATAGCCTAGTGGTTATCACGTCCGCTAACCAAGAGGTGGGTCCCGGGTTCAAATCCTGGGCCATGCGGGAGTAATCATCCCCGACTCTTCAGTCCGTCGCATGGGATAGTAAGCCCTGGTGCCTTGTACCTTGTGCCTTTGCAAGGGCAAGTAAAAGACCCCATCCAAGTGAGGAACATGAGTAGCTTGAGATGGCCTCTTCCATACTTACCAGGGACAATAATGCTATGGCTTCGGCGCTGATAGAAAAATTAAATACAAATACAAATTGATTCAAAATGAGTAAAAGTCAATGACAACATTAGTTTCGGGTCATATGAGTAAAGACTAGCAAATGCTTTTACTTCAGATTTGTACAGCATTGCCTAATGCATTTGTATTGTAAAATTCAAGTAAAAGCATTTACTAGTCTTTATTCATATGACCCAAGAACATAAGGGATGGCCAAGATTTAAATGTCGCGATTTTCCATATGAGAGCACAAAAAAATTCCTCGCCACTCCCACACATAAGATCCCCCCAGGAGATCAGCACACCACCACAAAAAGGGCTCTCAGCTCCTTCACCAAACAAGACCCTTCTGTGTGATTTTTTTCGCACAATAGCCTCACACGATTGAAGAGCGTTCGGCGTGATTTTCTGAAATGCGATCTTTCGTCGGAAATCGGCCAATCCCTGCTTAATGGCGATCTTGAGGTTTTGAGTCATGCGTGCCGCTGTATCGCCATTATTGTGCGAGGCTTCTTTCATCATCTCAGCGATTTTTTAACGAGGCTCGCACGCATTATCGTTATGATTGCCGATTGTTGATTGTTTTGCGTTGATGGGGTGCAGGGTGTGATAGCAGGGACCAATCCCTCAATGACCCAGACCTCGTTATACTCGATAATTATCTGACTTAACCCTTTCTGATGAGGGCCTAAAGCAGGGTTATATCTAGGCCATTTTAGAGAGGGGCAGCGCCGTACCCTTAACGCTTAAAGAGAGTGCCGCTGTGCCCTTTTTAAGCCCCCAGTGTGCCATGCCCCTAAAAGAAAAATATCTACCGGTAGGCCATTTTAGAGAGGGGCAGCGGCTGTGCCCTTTACGGGAGCGCCGCTGTACCCTTTTAAACCCCCAGTGTGCCATGCCCCTAAAAGAAAAATATCTAGGCCATTTTAGAGAGGGCCTGTGCCGTGCCCTTAACGGGAGCGCCGTGGTGCCCTTTTAAACCCCCAGATTGCCATGCCCCTAAAAGAAAAATATCTAGGCCATTTTAGAGAGGGGCTACGCCGTGCCCTTAACAGGAGCGCCGCTGTGCCCTTTTTAAACCCCCAGATTGCCATGCCCCTAAAAGAAAAATATCTAGGCCATTTTAGAGAGGGGCAGCGCCGTGCCCTTTTTGAACCCCCAGTGTGCCATGCCCCTGAAGAAAAATTTGTTTAGGTCGCAGGCCCCCAGAGCCTCTGTCATGGTCCCTTTTGGTCATATCACCTTAGAAAGTGGCTTAAATTGGATGTTGACTGGAGTTATAGAGACCT
>NMRB01000903.1:128532-172345 GCA_002633025.1 Notospermus geniculatus | reverse complement strand
GATGAGAAAAAAATAATAGGCTAATCACCACATTTATGGCTTTCAAATCATTTCTACTGATCCGTCGGGCAATACATATTTCACTTTGACGAGGTAGTAAAAAAATCGATGCAGCAGACATTCTGAGGGGGCGATTCACTGATCATTTACAACAAAAAGTCAATAGACAAATGGGTTAATAGAGCCGACTGCTGCAGCAGCAACCATTTTGGAATCGTTTTGGAATTCCGGGGATATCCCGAACCGCTATCCTGTGTTCTGATTGGCCACGCATCTGTTGTATCACGCTCCCGATTTCTATGGAGTACTCTGATTGGACAAAACGCATTCGAGGCCGGGAGGGCATATTATTATCATAGACCAATATGGCAGCCTACTGAAACCATTATACGTATCTTTGATGAAATTATTTGCTTGTTTTAGTCATAATTCCCGTAGATATGTCGAGTCCATCGGGTCGGACGACACGCCTTAGTGTTCGTCGAATGAGACGGCGGCTTAGACGACGATCTGTTTCACCTTTGCGGGGAACAACCGGTGAGAAATATTGGCCTTTGTCTGGCTATGAATCTACATTCGGCTGTACATTCACATACATTGTCTGTGTAGCCAAGGCTGTACATGTCATGCATGTAGGTACTGTGTACATTATGTGCACAATGCCAGTGTAAGGGCACATCATTTTCATCTTGAATTTTTTCACTAGCCTAGTTCCTTATAATTTTTTAACACCAAATCTCCGTGTTTCTCCTGCTTTCGCTGTGATTGATGTAGAATCTTGGCTTCCTAAATAAAAAATATCCTGCACCGTGCACTGCCGACCTCAGACTCAGTTCGGCAAAACCACAGTAGAGAGGCTTGACATTGCGGGTGTGATGTTGTATACATGCGTATATGGCCACGAAGTCCCAGGCGCCCCAGGCTGCGCCTGTGGGACTTCGTGGCCCTATATACATTACGCATAAAGAATGTCTACAACATCACACCCGCAATGTCGAGCCTCTGTGCAAAACCAGCAAATTCGGCAACGTTGCTGTACGCCTATGTGGCAACCATTGCTGAATTCGGCAACTTCCTCCTGTGAGAAGTTGCTAAAACTTGTGCAGTGTATTCAGTGCTCTCTAGGCATTAAACAGCATTGAAATGCATTGGAAATGGGAATTATTCATGCATTGTTCTTTTATGGAAGGGGTGGGGTGAAGTATGCTGCATGACCCTGGACAAATCGACCCAAAAATCAAAAGTCCGTGGCTAAGATTCACATTTCCGTGGTCGATTTTTATCGCTGACTGCTGCTGCCACCTATGAACTGGAAACTTAACTTCCGATTGTGCTCACTCCGATACGACATTGAATTTGAATGAAGGTTGCCGATTCTAGCAACGTTACTGCTGCCACAATCAGCAACGTTGCCGATTATGACAACGCAAGGTTGCCATATATAGCAACATTGCCGAATTTGCTGGTTTTGTCGAACTGACCTCTCACTCTCAGTAGTCTCATACTAGGCTATACGCTAGCCGATTACCATTCGAATATCCCAATCGCAATGCCAAAACGTCCCCACACCACAGAACGTCCCATACCAAAACGTCCCCATACATAAATGTCCCCTGTTTTAATTTGAATGTCTGGATGTAGGAATCTTGGACAAATGAATAGGCCTACATTACCCTGTAAATAACTCATCATACAGACGTTTCTACCTTCAACATTCAAATCGAAACAGGGGACATTTGACTCAGGATGTTTTGGTATGGGGACGTTCTGACTGGAGTTGCCGTGACATTTTGGCATTGGGATATTTTGACTGGCTACCAACTACATGTAGCCTAGTGTAATGTAGGCCTATTCATTTGTGGAAGCCTATTCATGCGGAGCTTAGCCCTAGCAATGTCATGATTGGCATAGGCCAGCCGTGCCTTTGTATATCATGTTGCAGTGTTTGTCGGCCTATCTGTTGGAGTGGTAACTGGTTGGCAGTGTTGCCATGCCTCTGTGCTGTCAGTAGGCAATGATAGGCTAAGAATGATCTACTGCTCTGCTGTGGATGTAGGATCGTGCATGAGGTGTAGTGTTTTCAGCTAAACTCGACCCCTAGATAATAGTTTGCCACTAGTCATGTTTAGGCCTTTTCTTGCTGGTGCCTATGGGTTGAAGTTCTGTGATTCAGATTTGTAGGCCTGTGTGCTCATTCCTGAAATATCTTTCAGCTGCTGCTGCACATGCCAGTTGTACAGAAGGAGAAACCAGCAAAACACATACATATCACCTAAGAAGAAAGGCTACACCTCCAACTCCTAGTCCAGGACCTAGTTCTTCTGCACCCACGCCAGCTAAAAAATCAAAGAGAGTCAAACCAGCGGATGATCCCACAAAAAGTAAGTGATCTTTGCTTGTAAATCTGTTTAAAATGGTTAGGTTTGGATTTTATGTCAATGGCTGCAAAACATCCAAACATTGAAACTACCATCCTGTGTGTTGAGAAAATGAAATTTCAGGTTCTATTTCTAACATATTGTAACTGATGAATAACATATGCACCATAAAATACATATCCGGTATTGATTGCTTTTCAGACCCTGTTGGAGCCCACTATCTCCAGCATGAACTTCCAGATGAAGTCCTCCTAGCCATATTTTCCTACCTCTTGGAGTATGACTTATGTAATGTTGCACAAGTTTGCAAACGGTTCAACTCTGTCAGTGATGACACTGAGTTATGGTAAGATATGAATATGAATATTTGTCGTACAGACTGCTCCACAATGTAACGATTTGTCTGTTGTCTACCTCTGAAGTGTTGATGACCATGAAAGACAGGTACTCAAGGGCATGGCAAGGCAAACAAGAAAAAGTAATTGTATTAATAATGATTTGGTGCTCAATTTAATCTTTCCCACAGAGGGTTATTTGAGAACTTCCTCAATGTAATCCATGATGTAGTAGAAGAATTATTTGGCATTTTCTTTTTCACAGGAAAAACTTATATCAAAGCATATATGAATACGATCTTCCATTGATGAATCCTGAACCAAAGAAATTTGAATTCACACATCCACAGGATTCAGAATATCAGAACCCGTGGAAGGAAAGCTTTAAGCAGTTGGTAAGTCAATGGCAGATTTGTTTGGATAGACACCCTAATGTGAGTCCCTTATGAAAAACCAGTATCATTTCATGTTTTAGTTGAAATTTCTTGTGATATCATTCAGGACAGGTCGGGAAATCTAAAAAATCATCACCGATAGATATTCTGTTGCCTTTTCAGTACCATGGTTTACATGTGCGCCCTGGTTACTACAGGCAGTATGAAGGTAACAGAGGGAGAAATCTCTTGGTAAGTTTTGTACCATAGGTGTAGAATTGTTTCAAAAATCATATCACAGGGGAATCTGCTTAGAGACACTGTTACGTTTATACATTGCCTATCGGTGCAGCTTTGAAGATAGGCTCACTTTAACTGTTTGGTGACAATTTCAGTAACTCTTGTGTCCATTTACTGTGTTTTCTGGATCATTCTTTGCATTAAAATTTCTCTTTCCAGTGTTTTGACACAATAGAGCAGGCCTATAACTATGCCGATTCAGAAGAAATGGAGAACACATTAATTTTCATCCACGCTGGTGTCTATCAAGGGGAATTCTTAGTCATAGATAATAACGTCAGTTTAATAGGTGCAGGTAGGTAGAATAAGATTAGATTATCTTGGTTTGAACTAAGGCAGATCCTGTTTCTAAAGAGAAATGTTGAGACCATGGGTGCTGTTCCCTAAAGTTCCAGGGCCTGGTTGCACAAAAGCATACTAGGCGTAGTATCATTCTATCTCCTAGTTGGCTTCTAACTCAGTATGCAAACGCAAACTATTAAGTTAGAAGCCAACTAGGAGATAGAATGTTACTACGCCTAGTATGCTTTTGTGCAACTGGGCCCAGGATTCTGAATCTGTTGCTGTTAGATTAGGTTACTGAGATTCAGCAAATAATGTGTATTACAGCATTGTCAGAGAAGGGACAGAGTAGTGTCCTCACTTAGTCAATAAACTGGCAATCAGTCTTCAAACATAAATATGTCAAAGTTGGCCTCAGACACAGAAGTTTGACAACTCCATTCCTTGCCTCACTGCCTATGATGAATCTCGTTGAGTGCATTGATTATGATAATGATCTGTGGAAAACTTTTTCAGCTCCCGGGAATGTCACAGACCATGTGATTATAGAGCGATTTAGCGAATCAACCATGATGTTCATCCAAGGTGCAAAAGAGGCATATCTAGGATATGTAGCTTTAAAGGTAAAATAATCTTTATTTTTGGCACTTGTTTATTGTATTGGCAGCATGCACATAAAGGCACATTTCATTGCCAATCATGATTGATTTGCTCACTTCTGTGACAACACTGAGGTATCTTTCAGAAAGTTGTGATTCATGGCACCAACCACATGCTGAGGGCATGGCAACCTAGTGAAGAGGCTAGGGCGCTTGCTGTCTTTCTCAGTAATAGAAACAAATGCTGAATTATTGTGCATAAGGAACCCTTGTTTGTGCCAAAAATGCATTTGGATACTTCTGCTGTCCTGTGTGGAGAATGTGTGCTCTGCATTACGGTACTGTTTAGTGATGTGTCTCCATCATTATTTTCAGTTTTCCCCTGACATTACTTCATCTGTCCCTCATCATAAACATTACGCCCTTGAAATCCAAGAAAACTGTTCTCCAATTATCGACCATTGTGTAATCAGAAGCTCATCGGTTGGTAAGTATTGACTGATATTAGATGTTTCATTAGAATTTTCATGAAATTTACTGAAAATGCCACGGAATTGGAAAATTACTACATTGTATATGAAGACTTCATCTCTGCTCAGATACAGCCAATTTGGATGACCCTGAACTGCCTTCCCAGTCATTGCAGTTTAAATATTTACTTCAGCCCTTACTCTGGCTCTTTTTCAGTTGGTGCTGCTGTGTGTGTGACTGGTCCTGGTGCTGAGCCAACGATTAGACACTGTGATATCAGTGACTGTGAAAACGTGGGCCTGTACATAACAGACTATGCCCACGGTAATTATGAGGACAATGAGATCAGTCGGAATGCGCTTGCCGGAGTTTGGGTAAAAAATCATGCCAATCCAATCATGCGGAGAAACCACATACACCACGGGAGGGACGTCGGGATCTTTACATTTGACAATGGCATGGTCAGTATCATTTTTAGCCCGCTTGGCCCATAGGCCAAAAGGGCTTATGCTGTGCTTGGCGCCTTTAGTGGTGGTCTGTCGTGCGTGCGTGCGTGCGTGCGTGTGTCCGTAAACTTTTCCCTTGTCAGATGGATAGCGCCTTCAGTTTTTGACGGATCATTTTCATATTGCATATGGGTGTGTATGACCACAAAATCTAGGTCAAGTTCGATTTTGGGTGCGATGCGATTTCTACTTTGGCCAGTAGGGGGCGTTTTGTGAAAAAATTCAAAGGCCTGTATTTTGAGAATGGCTTGAGCTGTCGTGATGAAACTTTGTATGTATGTACCTCTAGTTGGTGGTGAATTGCACACGAAATTTTGGCGCAATCTGATTCTTGACTTTGCCACTAGGGGGCCAAAACGAAAATATCAAATTTTTCCTTGTCAGATGGATAGCGCCTTCAGTTTTTGAGGGATCATTTTCATATTGCACACAGGTGTGACCTAAAAATTTAGGTCAAGTTCGATTTTGGGTGCGATGCGATTCCTATTTTGGTAGGTAGGGGGCATTTTGTGAAAAAGTTAAAAGGGCTATATTTTGATAGTCATGTGAGCTATTGTATTGAACCTTTGGATGTATTTACCTCTAGGTTGTAGTGACTTCCTGACGAAATTTCGGTGAAATCTAATTCTTGACTTTGCCGCCAGGAGACCTAAACCAAACTCACAAAATCTGCTATGTACGCTTTGGTCACAGATATTGTCAAATATGGCTAGTATGGGATTCTGATATGGCTTCTTCTTTCCACCACTGTGCTAAAAAGCCAAGCAGGCACAGTGCCATTGGCACTATTTTGATCTTATTATCTTAATCAGCTACCGGTACTATGAATCTAGTACAATTATCTTGAAAAAAGGTAAATGACGAGTATTCAGACTTTCCCTCGAAGTTTAAAAATCTCCTTTGAAATTTCAGGGCTACTTCGAAAGCAATGACATTCACAACAACAGAATAGCAGGGTTTGAAGTGAAAGCTGGTGCCAATCCTACGGTTGTGAGGTGTCAGGTACACCACGGGCAGACAGGTGGAATCTATGTGCATGAAAATGGACGAGGCCAATTCATAGAGAATAAGATACATTCAAACAACTTTGCGGGTGTTTGGGTGACATCAAATAGTGATCCTACAATTAGGTAAGATAACAGTTTGATTTGCAGTTCGAGTAGTGGCTTGGGCCTCGGACTGGAAGTCAGGAAGTCCCTAGTTTGCATCTGGCCACTGATGAGAGTAACTGAGTATGTCCGTTTGCCTTAATAATTACCTCATCTCACCCAGGTGTTGGGGGGGGGGGGTACCTGGCTGGCAGAAATGGCAAAGCTTGTTGCAATGTAGTACTGATCTTGAACTGCATCTCTCAAGTATTTCCATTCAATATTTATGATAAGAACTGGCCGACAGCCTGTGTTTATTTTAGTGTTCATTTCTTCCTTTCATTATGCCACCATCTTGTTTTATTTCAGAAAAAATGAAATCTACAATGGTCACCAGGGAGGGGTATATATATTTGGGGAAGGTCGTGGTCTTATAGAGTACAACAATATCTATGGAAATGCCCTAGCCGGTATACAGATTCGAACCAACAGTAATCCAATAGTAAGGCACAACAAAATCCATCACGGACAGCACGGAGGGATCTACGTACATGAGAAAGGTCAAGGCCTCATTGAAGAAAATGAGGTGTATTCCAATACATTAGCAGGTGTGTGGATCACGACGGGTAGCACGCCTGTGCTAAGACGCAATCGAATTCACAGTGGCAAGCAGGTGAGTTGGTCGTGGAACATAGAGGCCTAAGCCATGTTATAGCTCTATACATCTTCTTGTCCATGAAAATGCCTTGTTGAAACTGAAAGTAACAGATATGCTTTTCATAACCGAAGAATTCTGACTGTTCTCCAGGTTGGTGTCTACTTCTATGACAATGGGCATGGCACATTAGAGGACAATGACATTTTCAATCACCTGTATTCTGGAGTTCAGATCCGGTAAGATTCCCCTGCATCTGTAGAAGTGTTACCGTAACTGAAAAAAATGGGGGAAAATGTTGGGGAAAAAAATAGACAACCTTTCTTTTCCAAATATTGTCAGTTGCTTTTATATTTGCTGAGATTCATTATGAAAAAAGAGTCATCTGCTCAAGTTTGGTGCCAAAGATATCAACATCTTCCTCCTCTTAACAAGTCTTCCTCTCTTAATTTGCAGAACTGGCAGTAATCCACTTATTAAGAAGAACAAGATCTGGGGAGGACAAAATGGTGGCATTCTCGTCTACAATGGCGGATTGGGCATCATTGAACAAAATGAAATATTTGACAATGCCATGGCCGGAGTGTGGATTAAAACGGACAGTAACCCAGTTCTCAAACACAACAAAATCCACGATGGCCGGGATGGCGGCATCTGTATATTCAACGGTGGAAAAGGTGAGTTGTGTTTTGTTTCTATCTTGAGACAGTGTAACTGTAACTGCAAGCATGATTGATCAAGTCTGCTCATGAAATGTGATTTCATTGTCTTTCTAGGAATCTTGGAAGAGAATGACATCTTCCGAAATGCCCAGGCGGGCATCTTAATCAGCACACAAAGTCATCCAGTTCTACGGAGGAACCGAATCTTCGACGGCCTCGCTGCGGGAGTCGAGATCACAAACAATGCTACTGCCACATTAGAAGGGAACAAGATATTCAACAATAAGTTCGGGGGACTGTGCCTTGCGAGTGGGGTCACACCGGTGTTAAAAGGTAGGTTGTACATGTACATGTGTTCAGAAATTTCTTTAGTTCGGTTGTATCAATGCAGCAAATGGACTGATGGATGTTTGCTCCGGCTTCATTTTCACGGCATTCTAATTTCAGACAACAAAATCTATGGTAACCACAACATGGTTGAAAAAGCCATTGGGAGTGGCCAGTGTTTGTACAAGATCTCCAGTTACACCAGTTTTCCAATGCATGATTTCTACAGGTAAGTTTCTTTTTTCCCTCATTTGTCAACCTCCAGCAACCATTTTGGATTTTCAGTTCTGTTTCTGTGTAACCATAAATGTCCATGAACAGTATTCGCGTCTGTTTTCAGATGTAGAACGTGCAACACGACTGATAGAAATGCCATATGTGTGAACTGTATCAAAACCTGCCATGCTGGACATGAAGTTGAATTCATTCGTCATGATAGGTAAGTACATTTCAGATCACAGTGCTCTCATATCCTCTGATGAGATGTTCAAAACAGCTTGTTACACTCACTCATAGGTTGACTTTGCATACATACATGCATGGCCTAATCCAAGTATTACCTTCTAGATTTTTCTGCGACTGCGGAGCCGGAACGTTATCCAATCAGTGCCAATTGCAAGGAGAACCAACACAGGACACGGACACTCTGTACGATTCTGCGGCCCCCATGGAGTCACACACGTTAATGGTCAACTAAGACTGGAAGTGGAATACAAGTCATTTTGGTGCATTTTAGTAGCTGAGCTGTACGACGGCAAGTTTTGTTAGTGAGTGACATTGTCTCATGTTTTGCTGATTGATGCAGGTTAGCTATGTTTTAAGGGTAAGTTCGTGGTGCTGCATCCAGATGGGGCCTGCATTGTTGCCTGTAATGAGATGCTGTGGCTGTAAATGGCCCATTTTATTCATAGTGCTAACATTGACATTCTTGGACGATTGAGTTGATAAAGAGGTGATATCAACATTTGACACCAATCTTTTACGTTTTGCATACCGAGTGCAAGCAGACAACTTCTTCCATAGGCGTTTCCTTTGAATGTGGTCAATGCATGGTGAACAGTTTGGAGTGGAGTTTTTCTTTCATTATAGGTATCTGAAGGGAACTTCTTCAAATATCTGGCAGAATTTTCAAATTATTTGGGCAGTGGCAATAAAACTGTCACATTATAATGCCAGAACTCAGCGAGCCGAGTCCTGGAATTTCTATTTCATTTCAACGGCCTTGTTCAGAATCAGTTGATGGTTTCAACCCATTAAGGGGGGAATTTTTAATGGGGTTTTTCTGCAAAGTTTGATGTCTGTTATTTGGGAACATAAAGTGGCCGTATGGGGAACTGAACAGTGAGTAATATAGGCTAATGTACTTCAAACCACTGTTGCAAGTCAACTTTCAGAATACTTTGGGGTATTTACAAGGGTCAGGTGATTTGGATCTGAGATAAATTGTAACTCATGCACCACTCACGTTTTTGCATTTCAACCTAATTAGGTGGCCTGCAATGACGAGTTCTTTGTACAGGGCCAGTGTAAGGCATTTTGAACCACTGTCCTAGTGCCATTAGGACAGATCGCCGAACTCCACTAATTTGGGGTACTACATTTGTTCTTGGTTGTACCAAAAATTGGTTGTACATGTATCTAAAAAAGTATTTAACTTTGTTATTGGTCACATTGAGTTTCTTTTAAAAAGGCAAAGGTACGATAGGATCTTGGTGTGTTTTTTTTCCGGCTTCATGTTCACGCCTACTAAGTGCGAAGTGTTATTTTGTAAGTCACTAGCGGAGCTGTAACTATAGTCATGTTTTACTGCATTTGATGAATTCATTGACATTGTATATGCCAAGCATTCACCATAGTGAAAATAAATTTTCTATCATCAGTCTTACAAATATGGACTATGTTTGAATCTCTTCGTTGATCAGGATTGGGTTGATGGTTTCAAATTTTCTATGATGGTTTCATAGCGTTAACCCTTTGCTTTTGTTGTAAAATTACCTTGGTCAGGAAGTCCTTGACCCTACTGTTGTCTCCTGAGTTTGCATACACCAGCACCTATGGTGGGAACCACCGAACAGTATTCATTTATTGTATTTACCCATGTATCTATGGATCACAAGTATTGCTCCTAAAACCGTGCGTGTTAGCCCTATATGAACTGTAAATAAAGTATACATGAAGTTTACATGTATTTTTTACAGATACTTATGTACTCCTGCTGTCATGGTCCTTAGCAAAATATATTGACTCTCCCAAGTGGGCCAAAGACCCTGTTTTTCAATTTTAAGGAAAGTAAATTAAAATGTGTTTATATGTTGTAAATCTTATGAATATATAATTGTTATAAATATATGTATTTATTTCACTAAAGGGTCTATAAACTTAGATGCACTTGCTCTCCAAGTTATATTAGACACAACACATGTCTAGCAAAACCTGTTTACTAACATTGCATACATTGTAATTAATGTGAATATGATATTAAAGACCACAAAAACAATTGACTTTAGACATGTGTTCACTCTTGTTTGTCCCAGTAGAATTCGCTACAAACTCTATTTCTGTCATTCACAAATCCTTGGTAGGTGCAGTTGACAGAGGGTCGTGGGACTGGGAGGTTTTTGACATCAAGATGTACACAGGCTTGTTGATTGTCAACTTGGGTCATCATCATGGTGTCCATATTGAATAGAAGAGGCTCAGCCTTGATTTTTTCTGATGTTCAGATTTACAAAGGCTTGCTGATTTCCAACTTAGGTGATTGCCTTTGTGTCCATATTGAACTTGAAAAGGCTCAGCCTTTGGTGGTCCCCTCCTGATATCTGTTTGTTGTTAATCTCGCCTCCTTATGGTGAAGCACTCTGAGGAGACAGGTAACCATTGTCAGTTTCATATGCCTGCCATTTCAGCAGGCTCTCAATAGAAAGTATTATACTTGGGTTTGTACAGTGGAAGCTATTGGTTGCAGATCTTCAAGTGGAAACAACAGTAAATGCAGAGAAGCCTTCTTTTTGACAATGTGCATGTATTTGCAATTGAACAAAATTCACAAGTCCATTATAAACAAAATTCAAAGTAAAAAACATGAACTGAGTACATGTAAATGAAGAATATAAATGACGAACTATATTCGCCAAGAATGCGCCAACTATGGTGTGCAGTCAAAACTGAAATAACGTCATAAAAAAGCACAAATTGAAGGCAGATTAGCAATGTGAAGGTCATATCGAAAGTGAAAAAAGTTCAGGCGTTTCCGCTTGTGGCCTTGCCGATTCTGACTTCAGCCATGATCATGCTGTGTTATAACTACATTTGCTCATATAGACTGGCTGAACGTTGATGGTTGCTGAGTCACGTTAGAAGTATATGTTATTCTTGTTCCATTTCGGTAAAATGATTTGAGGACGTGGTATCCGGAAGTTCGAATAGGCAGAGTGTTGTCCTGTCAATAAAGTGGTCTGCGTAGCCTGAAGGGCGGGATGAATTGTTGAAAGAGAGAGGAAGGATATGCTGTCGTCATCGCACTGGTCTTCTGGAATCACACGAGGGCAGGTCTCGCCCTTCTCCGGGCTTATGTTAGTGGTGACTGTTTGGTTTGGAGCCAATCCTATCTGAGCTGGTAGCAAAGCAGACGTGAGCAACTGCTGAAGTGGATTTGGAGATGCCATTTGCTGTAGCAGATTTTGCACTTGTATTTGCTGCATGAAGTTCTGAAGCTGTTGATTCAGACTGGGATTCTGCAGTAGATTCAAACTCGGAGTCTGCAGTAGATTCAAACTCGGAGTCTGCAGTAGTGGATTTTGTGTCAACTGCTGCGAAGACGGGCTTGGGTGGGTTGGAGCGGTCTCATTTTGGTTGGGCGTTTCCACTGCCTGCTTTGAATTAGGTATCGATGTGCAACCCGGCTGGACGTCAGTTTGCGTTTGCGTTTGCTGGAGTGGATTCTGTTGAAAGAACGGATTTGGCTGGAATACGCCGTTTGGAAACGGCGCGTATGGGTTGGCTATATGCTGATAAGGATTCATCCCCCAAGGAGGCATCATCATCCTCGAGTTCGCTGATCGTGACGGCCTCTTCTTCTTCCGTCCCCCGCCGCACCAGCAGAGGATGATGATCACAACGATGATGAGCAGGAAGACCACACCTCCGACCACTCCTATTATCAACATGATCTCGTCGGATTCTTCAGAATCCTCGGTCTCTGAAATGACAATGAATAACTAAATGCCTTTTAGAGTCTCGGAAAATAAACGGGCACTGAATGAAATTGACGTTACCGACGTTCTCAGATTTTCGCAATCACAGTCAGCTTGGCATATCAAACAAGAAAAGCTTACCTCCACTGTCGGGGCCATACGGGTTTCTAGACCCCTCGTCAAAGTTCCCACCATATCCTGTTTTTTTGCCTCCAGTGTCGACTTTGACAGAGCCTGTCCGGAGGTTCTTCAGAAGGTTCCGGTTTAGCTTCCCAGACGAGTCAACCAAGCTGCCCCGCCTTTCTCTCTCTAACTCTTCTTCCCAAACATTGGAACGGCGCTTCCTTGACGTGCAGATTTTCTGAAAATGATTTTGTACATGTCGTTATGCGGGAGGTTAGCGCCTGAGGAAGACCGCGATTGGGGTCGAAAATTTGCGAAATATTCGGAGACGACTTTCTGATTTATTGTATACTGTGTGTCGTTTTTGTGCTCTTTTGGATATCGTTCTGCGGGAGTATATATGGCAGTAAATCTGAAAATGATGATTATCATCAATTTCGCATCCTTTTGGTGCTTTCAGTCCCTGATTGTAATTCGCAGAAGACACCTGGGAAAAGGCAGCCTGCCGTGGGATGGACTTACCGGCGCGCAGTCATTTTGTTCTCTGCAGACGGTCACCGCACAATGGAAGAAGACGTTGCTGGAATCTCTGAAGGAGAACATGGGAAACGGACCGGTCATGAGGACCCGTGCGTTATGCTCTACCTCCCTGAAGCTGTTTTTGGTCGTGATGAAGCCACTGTCGGTCGGGCACCTGCATAGACGAAAAACGAAAAATTTAACATCAAGAAAAAACACCCCTAGTTTGAAAATGACTTGGCGAATGGATCCTTGTGTGTCTTACCCTTCGAATATGAGGAGGAGAGTTGAAGAATCAGGAGTGGACAATTCCGGCTGATTTGAAGCAATGCAGATTTCAACACGCATGGAGCTGTAGACTTGCTTGTGGTCGGTCATCTCTACTCGCAGGGACACCGGATCACCAAGAGCGACGACAACCTGCGTCGCATCTTGGCCAAACTGATCATAGATGTCGAGTCTTAATTCCGGGTGTATTTCTACCCCCTCTGAGGACAGGATAGTGTCCCTGCAAATTGTAAACCAAAGGCACAGTCACGTTGCATTCTTGCAGCGTGATAGTTGGGATTAGGGCGGTCCAATCCGCTCCGTCGGTTGGATCGAAAGCGACAGAGTTCACATCTAAATGGGGACGTATTAATTCACTGAATGGTTCTCCATGAAATTATGCCAATGAATATAACCATGGTAAACCTCACAACACCAGGTCCATTGAGACAACATCCCGAACCTTCAGGGGCTAAGCAAATGCTATCTCGCACTTGTCATTTGTAGCGAACGATAGGGACCGTAAATGGCATGAGTTTCTCAAGATGTTCAGACGAATGGTGGACAGGGGATTCAGACACTTACCCTGTTGTGATTTCGGCGCCAGATGCTACGGTGTGAACTCTGGTATCGAACTTGCAATAAACATGATAATAAAGGTCATTTTGACTCTGCCCTTGCTGCTGTGTTTGGATCACTATGAAGTTCTGGTAGCTGACCGTTGATTGCTGAAATGAAGGAGATTCTGTTATGTGAGGACGGTGTAAACCATACGTCTCTCCCGACCCAAGCTGTGCTTCGCGCTGATACGCGCTCTTTTAATGGCATCTCTTTTGGCTATAGGCCTACTTACCGTTGGAAAGCTGACTTTTGTGCCACACGCCTCATAGCTGTCGGCATCCAATGAAAGGGTCAAACACCATTTATTCCCTACTTGTTCAAACATGCAAGGGTCGATACCATGGTGGTTTCGGATGTAAACGTAGGCGGAGCCTTCGCCCAGATGATCAGCGATGTTGTAATACTTCGTGTTGTTGTGTGGCGTGTAGCAAACGTGCATCTCCTCTCTCCTGCATTTGATATTTACTGGAAAGAGGGAAAATCCTTTCATTAACCTGATTTTAGCCTTCATCAGGGCCTTTCAGCGCTGAACTATTCGTCATACTAATTTCCCGCGAAGACCCATGCATTGAGTGAAGAGATCGATGTCGTCTGCTCACGGTTGGTGCTCTGCATGTCCTTCCCAATTTCAACAGCTAAAGTTAAACCAGACGCCGTAAAAAAATAAATAAAAAATTATAAAAAACAAAAATAAAAATAAATAAAAATTAAATTAAAAAAAAATCGTGCGAACGGCAATACTCACGGTGAACAACGTTACAGTCCGTGGTCGGGTCATCCGGGTCAGTTGTACTCCGGGAGTCCGGACACTCGCATCCATCGCGCAGACGATCACCGTCGATGTCGTAGCATTTGCCATTGTTCTCCTCACAGGTGGCGCAGTTAGGGTCCGTGAAGCGGGAGAGGTGACGATCTGGAAGGAAGGAGAGAAGCCCTTAATTATCTCATGAAAAACGACGTACTATCATGACTATTTAGTTCCCTCCATTATAGAACGTCGGTAATCAAGCCCCCTCCAGTATAGGCCTACCACCGCACCGAGAATCAGGTGGGTTTCCATTTCGGTCGAGGAACGTCCCGTCGTCTCGTCCGACATCGGTGGACGACGGTCGATGAGGACGAAGTGTAGACCCGTTTTAGTTCATCGATATAAACTTACAACACTTGCTATGTGTTCGGTGGTCGAATCGAGACAAACGATGCACGACGAAGCCAGGGGTACAGGTACAGTCGGCTCTCCCTGAGAGGTCATTCGTTGGACGACACATGGAATTTTCTGGACGGCACCTTACTAAGTGGTTTAGTTCACAGAATTGGCCAATCTCAGCTGAAATAAAATACGAATACATCGTTCACAGTTTAGCTCTGGGTCGCATGTGTCATGGTGAGCGTCGAAATCTGCTTCACTCCGCGAATAGGTCCCGTCTTCTTTCTAAGTTATTTCGCGGTACTGTTTTTACTCAGTCATTGGCAGGACCCTCTTTCGTCATAATATCATAGTCAACTTCAGATGGCCAACGGATTTCAATGCTTTCCTGATCTGTTGACAGGTATATAGAGAATGAAACCAATTCTCACCCCAGCCGATGTCGCAACCAACTGTGAGAGTCTCAGCCGATGAACTCGTCTTGTATGACGGACATTCGCAACCATCCGGCGTCCCGTCCGCATTCGCATCATAGCATCTCCCTCCTGTTTTCCGGCACGTCCTGCAAGACTGGGTAAACAGCTCAAGGTGGCATGTCTTCAGGCTGGCGACATAAACGTGCCCAGATGGACAGCGACAATCATTTGAGACGGAGCAGTAGCCGTTTGCGATGGTGGTTCGGCACAGAGCGTCGCCAGTCACTGGATCGCCACTCGTGCAAGTTGTCCCGGGCACAACTGAAAAGAACGAGCGAATTAGATTATATTCTGGGGACATGATGCTTGGAGTAAACATGATTGGCCCGAAGATAACCACTTCATCAACCAATCAAATGACGTACCTGGTTTACATGTAGGGGCGTCTCCGTCCGGGGCGTATCCAATGTAACATGCACATTTATTCGTGTTGCTGTCGCATTCGCTGTGCTCGTCGCCTGTCCGACAGAAAGCTGTGCCGTTTATTTTAGTGTCGCACGAATCACCCAGACGACCTGGAAAATATTACATCTTGTCTTAGTCTAATGATGTTTACTTTCGGCCTGAGTTGCGATGCTGCACCGTTTTTTTTCCAGCGTATGACTTCAATGGAGACGTTTCTAAAATACATACTTCGAAAGGGTCCTACCTCTAACACATTTTGTATCACCGCTTTCCCCGTAGTAACCATATCCACAGACGCAGATTCCAGCTTCGCATTTGCTGTTAGCGATTGCGTCCTCAGGGTCATGATTACACGACGAGTGATGATCACAGTTATCCCCCAATAGGACTGAAACAAAATCGGGAGGACAGCTCGAAATTGAGGGAGTTTTATTATGGAGTTTTCGCAGTTCCCCCGAAACGCCAACGCGAACGTCTATCCTTTTGTTCGGTGCTCTCTTCGTGACATCGTACAATGGGTTTTGCGTTCACGTTGGCGTTTCGGGGGATTTGCGAAAACTCTCTATTCGCAAAGCCCCCGAAACGCCAAACCCATTGTTCGATGTTGGGAAGAGAGTAGTAAACAATAGGATAAACGTTCGCGTCGGCGTTTAGGGGGCTTTGCGAAAACTCTGTTATTTTTGGTCGACGTTGTTCTCAATGATGTCAAATCAAATCTGATGAAGTTACAGGACCTCATGAGGCCACCCTCCCATAGAAGGGTTTGGTGTCGCTCCTCTTCATAAACTCGAGTAGATGAAGACAAGCGACATATAAACCCCTGCTGTGGGAGGATGGAAGCCATTAACTCAGTCGCTCAAACGTCGGCAAATGAGATGAGGGAATGCTCAGCCAATTTGGGGCCTATGAAATGAAAGGGGGTAAGCAGATAATATAAGCTAAAAGCTGTGCTCAGAAGTCAGGTTTCTTTGTTGGGTTCTGGAATCACCGGTACCGATTCATGAATTTTGGGCCCAATATGAACGGAGACGCGGGTTTTCAGGCCTAGCAGATCGGGATGACTACATCACCTACCTGATTCAACCAGTCTTGAGGAATAAATTAATCCGAAAATGAGGAAGAGAGGAATATATCCCTGAACCATATTGCAGCTGGGTGTTTATATTGGACTCATGCTTGTACGTTGTACGCGCCCTCGAAACGCCGAAATGTTTGTGGTGCACTTTTATTAGGTTGTCAGGAGTTTTTCATTTGAATGACGAAACTGACGTTGATATTGACAAGTTTCGAATAGGGCCGAAATCAACCAATCAACTTAGCAAATTTTTGCATGAGTGCCCTTCAAAGGATGAATCCCTTCAAACAACAAGAAATCCGAAGGAGGGCCATTGTGCTCCAGTCGATGGAAAGAGTGAGTTTAACCCTTTTCCAGTCATCCCTGGAAGCCCCCAAAATACCTTCACCAACCTCATAGTCCCGCGGGCGAGGCTCCACAGTCCGGACTATGTCAGTGCTGCCACCTACGATTGGCGATTTCACTTGGGGGACTTCACAGTAATGACACGTAATCAGGCACATACATCTGGGTGGCTGTGACTGGGCAACTTGGACGTTATAGGCACCTGGTTTAGGATGATGGAACATGAATACCAGACGACGGGAGATGGGACACACCTAACACCAGTGAGGACTACAGAAACAAAAGCCACCAGACGGACACGGATGGGAAGGTGCCTTGGGTTCTGATCCTGGGTTTACCGCAATTACCCCAGGATTTGGGTTGTGAATTAAGTTTACAAAATAGCAGCAGGCATTCCTGAGTTTTTCATAAAAGCTGAAAGCAGGTGTGGACCTCATAGGTCCCCAAATCAAGAGATGGAAAGGACACATAATCTAAATCATTCCATTTTATTACAAACATAATTGTTGACACATTGGCAAAAGTGTCAACAGTAAAGGCAGATAACTGTTGCTGAATGAGGAGACAAATTACGTACGCTACAGTCCGAGTACATACACAAAGCAATCATGAAGAGGTTTGCACAGGAACAGAAAATGCAAAGAAGAGGCATTGATGCGGGTTTGATTTGAAACCTTGCAATTACAGAAGTTCCACTGCACAACCAATAACATTCTGTGGGGTCCTACAAGTATACAGCAGGTCAAATTTTTCTGACCATCCATTACTGATTGTTCATCAGAAAACCAACATTTTCCTGTGGTCCTCCCTCTATTCCTGACTTCACCTAATGCCAGTGCCATGCCTGGTAAATCATTAAAAATAAATATCACAGATCTTTAGCAACATATGAAAATATGCATACACTATATGATGACGAAAAAATAACAATGTTACGATATCTCCACAAATGTCTTTGCAACGTATAAATGAATGAATGAGTGATTCAATTCTAAAGGCCAAAGCCATGAATAAACTGAGTCAAGACATGGAGTTCAACTAATATAGAACACACGTTTGCCCCATACGTAGTATATTGAATGGCCTGATGCTGTTCAAAGGAAGAGTCAATACAGGAGATTGAATTTCTATGTTTTGTGCAAATGATAATGCTCCTTGTTTATGCCTGCTACATCTCATCATCATCATCATCAAACCCCAAGTCCTCCTCTGGAAAGTCACCAACAGTCACTTGATTTGGTTTAACAAAGCCCCCGTACTTGGGACGACATTTGAAATATGCTTTTCCCTTTACGCTGAAAAGGAATGAAACAGAGATTCAGTCTCATGGAGAACAGCATTGAAGACATCATGCGGGATTTTTGAGAGAAATTAAGAGAAGGTGCACTGGTTTGGCAATGGCTTTTCAATAGTAAAACGTGTCAGAGCTTCTTACTAATGTAACTTTGGCTGCATAGGTCATGCCAGGGTTTCTTCTGGTGGTGTGAAGAGTTAAATGCTATTCAAATTTATTTACCTGCCATCATTTTTACCCATGGGTTCATCATACTCAACACCAATCCAATAACCTGGTTTAAATTCTGTCTTTCCTAGAACAGAAGAAAGAAATCTGAAGCTTGACAGGGTGTTTCCTAAGTAAAAGCATCCTCTGAAATGGGTACCGGTAACTCTTGAGATTGTGCATTAACCTCAACAGAACGAACAAATTCAGTATTCTTTTAAAGTCTGGATATTATTCTTAGGCATCTTCGTGATTTTGGACTGTTTCTGAAATTTGTTCTAAATATACACAGGCTGCTATGACATTCACTCACCGACATAGCGAATAGTGCCCCTTTTTGGTAACTGATCAGGTAATCTGACTTCACATCGATCACCTTCCTTGCAAGCCTCAGCTGCTTCTTTCTCCTCAGCTTCTTTTTTCAACCTCAACTCCTCCTTTTGTTTTTCTTCCTCTGGATCCACTTCCTTGAACTGACCCATTTTCATTCTTTGTTTAAATGCCCTTACAGAATCTGTAATGCATTAGAAAATTACATAAAAAACAGGCTTCTCTTTTAAAGATTACCAGTGACTAATCCACAATTCAGCAACACATATGCAATCATTTGTATTATTACAAGTAATTGTCGACCAATGTAAGTGATCATGTTTTATAAGGTACAAGAGCAGGAAATATCCATAGCAACTTGTTGATGGATGGAAAACATGGTAGTCTGTTCATACCTGTTTTTTTGGCATATTCCTCATCCTCGAGCTCAAATTTCTTTACATTGGAGAGATCTTCAAATGCACCACTTGACATAGTTGGATCAACCACCTGGCAAAAATTGAGAGATGCAGTAACATAGGTACTCATAAATCATCATTTTTCAGCCTTTGAAAATGTCCCCTTACAATACATTAGGTCAGTCTAACAGTCAATGGATAGAAAAAAACAAGTAAAGCCTAGTGTCACCTGTAACTGCATCTGATAATTGCATGGATGATATGTTAGTGAGCAATACTTACATGGATAATCATATCATCTTCAATAGGATATGTTCCTAACAACATCTCATCATTAGCCATTTCACAAACTAATTTGTTGTCTTTTGATCTTAGTTCAACTTTCATGTTTGCTGAGGTTGAGCCAGTCACTAATTCCAGTTTACCCTGTATGCAAAAAGAAAGGGAGTCTTGAATTAAGTTAAATTTCTGGCTTCAATCATATCATATCATTGAGAGTACCGTAGCCTATCAATAGAGCTGACATTGGGGTTGACTTGCTATGGGACTAAGCAGCAAAAAATTAACACAACACAACAGTTCAGTTCCATTCTGAAAGTGAATGATTGACAGATGTGAGATATGATTGAACAGATGAATGAATGATGAAGCAAACAATATTCTGACCACAGAATCCATATTGACATCAAATGACATACACTTTTGGCTACAGCGTGGTCAATCATACATGAAATGACTGTTAGCTCAGCCTACACACAGCATGTACATTAGGCCTTGGCATGGCAGTGCATAGGCCTAGCCCTAGGCCCTACCTTCAATTCCCTGATCGTAAGGTCTTTCTTGAACCGATTAATCATGCCAAACGTATTCACGGTACTTGTTACAGTTACATTGACAACTGATTGTGTTTTAACAGTGTACGTGTCTGCCATCTTTGATTTAATTTGATCGATTTTAAAGGAAAATGCAAAGTGCTAGGAACATGAGGAATGATAAAATTGTTTCAGTCCCAATACATGCAATATGTAAATTGGCTTTACAGTCGTTTCGTTACACGACATAAGTCACATTGTTTGGTCGTTTCGCTACACGGGTTTGGTCGTTTCGTTACATGTGTTCGGTCGTTTCGTTACACACCTTCGCTACCGAATTTATTGTGGCGAATAGACGTAATTGATGCCTTCTAAGTTCTTTTCTTTATATTGCGCCTGTAAAACGTCAACTTTACAACACGATTTCAATTTGGTGGCTGATTGTAATACCGGTCTGATTGGCGGCAAAATACGAATTGAGTTTGCTCGTTGCATGATTCAAATTAAAAGCGATAACTTCAACAAAATTTTCGTTATTTTTCATTCTGTTCCATTTCCCATTCGCCATTGTTCCTTACTCAAATTCCTTCCCTGCCCAGGCCCTCCCTTCCAAGTCTTCAGTCCCTATATTAGATCGCGCCCCGAACACGTGCTTCCNGCCCGCCCCCCCCCCCCCGCCACTCCGTAATTTTAGGGTACCGGTACACTAAGGCGGACCCGCCCCTTATGGAAGGAACCAAGGGAAATTTTCCACCCCTTTCTGCGGGGCTTTTTTCATCCAATTAGACACCCCTTTCTGTGGGCTTTTTTCATCCAATTTGACCCCCTGGAAGGATGAACCAAAATATTTTCACCCCTTTTTAGGGAGGAACGAAATGAGACTCGCGGATAGGCCTATGATGCACTACATACTCGTTGGGGATAAGGTATGCCGGGGGCGCGGCCTAATCCGAAAGACACGTGTTCAAGGGGAGGGATAACAAAAAGGGGTATGAATCTCAATCCCAGCGGCGCTGGGATTGAGATTCATACCCCTTTTTGTTATTTTTTTGGGAAGAGAACCTTTTGACCCCCTTTTTAAAGAATTTTTGGGAGAGAAGTCATTTAAAGTACCGGTACCCCTATTTTAAGTGTTTTTCGGGAATTTTGTCCCGAACAGTGCTGCCGAAAATGACCCTTAGCGGGTCAATTCGCCACAATAAATTCGGTCGCGAAGGCGTGTAACAAAACGACCAAAAACAAACGAAACGATCAAACCCGTGTAACGAAACGACCAAACAATGTACGGAAACGAACTGACTGCAACGAAAAGGCCGTGTAAGGAAACGACCTGATACCAACTAGTCTACTTGCATGGTGTAGTGTACCACGCCGTAGTATAGTCGAGGAAGAAAGAACCAGTAAAATGAAAGCATTTTTGTAATATTTTCTTTAAATAACACAAAAGTAGTATATTTAAAGCAATTGCAACAAAATATGCTTGGTATAATTGCCTAGTAAAGCTACAGCAGTCTGATCACTTGGAAAAAAATGACGTCATGAATAATTTGCTTGAGGTGAAATCAAAGATGGCTGGCCCTGCGGAGTGGTGCATCGCAGAGGATGGATGTCTGTCCATCGGGGAGTCAGCTACTGGCGTCACGTACCACTCGACGCTAAATAACGTTATTGTAACAACTAAAGAACCTGCTGTGAAAGTTATAGATGTTACTTCGGGATCAGTGCTACAGAAATCTGATCTTTCAGGTGTGCATTTTATGTAAACATGGCAAACACAAACAGCGAAGTCATCACCAGTGATCTGGTGATCACCAATCATCATCATGATCCCGATGTTGCTCAATCTGACTGCACGCAAAGACGCGCAGGCCTTATTAGTAGTGCATAGTGTAGGCCTTCAGATAGGCCTACAGTAGGCCTACAGCATACATGCCGCGCTAACGTTAAAACTTAAACATGCTTGCCAGCTTGCTTATCACTCATCCCTTTTTCTATGATTCATGGATTATCATGATTATGGAGTGACTTCTTGACCCAACCCTAAAACTCGAATCTCGGACGACGGGATCATCATTCATTCATGGGGATGGAACGAACTAGGCCTGGGCTATTTTGTTGCCTTCTCAAGCTCCACAAGTGCCACTAGGCTAGCAACCACCGATCACTAACTTAAACTAGGCCTTGGCCTAGGCCTACAGGCTACGGTACATCAGTTGGACCCATCTCATCTTCGTGGCACATAGGCCTAGGCGAGGTACGGTAGGCCTACTGGGACCACATGCCTTTTAATATTACTTTCATTTTGTAGTTGCGAAATGTTATCACACCAAAAAGCCTAAGGAATATCGATGATCGTTATTGTGCATTTCTAGCTTACCCATCCATACCTGTGCATCAACTACAACCCAGCATAACATTTGGCATCTGCACAAAAAATAATAATGGCGTGGTGACCAGCAGCAATCCTGTGGTGATTTGAGATGAGGAATTCTGTCATGATCCATCCTCTTGTGGTGAAGGCAGTCAAGTTTGTGCTAGGCCTACATTTTGTCTCTCATTTAACCAGATTGTGTATCATTATAGCATTCTTTGTTGCACTTTCAGCATGTCAAACAGAAGGTCTCAAATGTACTTATCTACCAGGGAAGGACAAGGTGTTTTTTACCGATGGTGTGTCTGTTGGTGTAAGAAAGGACCTGAATGGAGTCCTCCTTTTGGACACATTACTACAGACACCAGTGAAAAAGGCAGAGGACCTTGTCAAAGTGGAATTACCATTGCAGGATGTAAGTGGAAAAGTACAAATTATCTACCCCTAAAGGTTCTTACATCATACAGTATAGCTTGGCAATGAAAGCTACCTTTTTTTGAGCTTGAGTATAAAGCAATCTAGACATATCACAGATTCAGAGCTACCGTACCAGTAAACCATTTCTCTTCTATGTGTTATGAATGACTGCACAACCGACCTCTTCTTGTTTTTCAGGCCAGTCATTTGTTTAAACTTCTCATGAGTGTGGATCTGCCAGGTGTTGACTTTGTTGAAGATGTGTTGAAAGAACTTGAGAAACAAACGGCTGCCATCCAGGAGGCCACCAAGGGAAATCACAAAACTGCCAAGGTATATTCCTGACTTGTAGAGGTGTTATTGCTGATGGTCAATTATGGACTGTACTATTGTATTTGGGACAACTGACTCTTACCGTAATGTAGTTTCACACACAAGAAGTCCTCTCGGAGTATTTCACAGTAGGCCTATGCGACTTATCGCTTATAAGATAAGAGAGATGATTTTATGCATTCTGCTTTTCTAATTTCAGTGGGCAACTGTGTGTATGAAACTTCCACACTGTACATTAAAATCTGTGTTTAGTAATTTGATGGTTGAGCTAAAACAACATCACATCCCAACACCAGCCCTCCCAGTGGCTGCAGCAGTGTTTGATCGCTTGTCATACCTCTTACCTGGAACACGGCCAGACCTATCAGATGTCGGTTCAGGACCAGTTGATAGAACTCTGATGTATTCAGAAGCAGCAAGGAGGGAAACATTTACCAAGTGGCCACACATGAACTACAAGTAAGAATTCTTGTTTTATCTGTGCCATTTACAAATTTGGAGAAGTATGGACTATCAGCTGTTAGATCTGCAGGGTGAAGTTCTTGACACAGGTCGCTGAATGGACTTGCAGCAGAATTACATTATTGATTCCAAGTGACACAGTATCTTTTCTTTGTCTTTCAGATGGGCGCTACCAGATCCAATGGCCCAGGCTGGTTTCTATCACCAACCAAATGCGACTGGAGATGATAGAGCGATGTGCTTCACTTGTAATGTTTGCCTGGTGTGCTGGGAGCCAACTGATGAGCCGTGGTCAGAGCATGAGAGACATTCACCATCCTGTCCATTTGTCAAGGGAGAATACACACAGAATGTACCACTTTCATGTAAGTTGAAATTGGCTGGCAGGCTGTCGTTCAGCTGCAATCTCCTGGTCGTATGTTTCATCTCGCACTGGTAGCGTAAGAACTTGGTGATAGTTGGAGACCTAGCAGGTTCTATCCTATCAGTGTCCACGTCTCATCGACTCTCTCTCTCTTTGTTACAGTGACATACGCGACAGAGCCTGCAGCACTGCATGGAAAAAAGAGTGAAAAAATTGAAGTTGTGAGCTCTACGTCCTGTGATGAATATATTTGTACCTCTACCCTCAATGGTGGAGTTGTGGTGTGGGATGTGTCCAGGCAGACAAAGGTATTAAACATGATATGAATCACCTGTTATGATCTTCTTCCACATTCTGGCCTGAAGAAATGATGATCAGGGCCCAAATCCATAAAACCTTGCTAGGCTTAGTTGCCTGCTAAAGTGCCCAGTTTGTACAGGCCGATGTACACAACTAGCAACCAACTAAGCTAGCAAGGTTTTATGGATCTGGGCCCTGGTCTCTTGGGTTGACCTTATTCTTGACTTTTACGTATTTAATTCGTGTTCAGGCCTTCCAGTGTTCCTGTGTTGCTGTTATTGTTTGACTAGGCCCCTATTTGACCCAGTTGATCTGAATTTTGTGCACCGATACACTGTCTTCATTTCAGAAACATGCTGTCTTCTTTATTGACCCCTGTGATCCATTAATTGCTTTGAAAACTGGTACTGAACTTGCTCAGTATGATGACACCCAGTTATTGAAGAAGAATGTGAAGAACGCTTGGCAAGAGGACAGTGATAGGTTTGTGTTGTCCGCATACTTTGTCTATGCTAGATGGTTTCTTTTGTGGTATACAGACATTATTGTGCCAAGTCCGTGTTTCGTCTTTGCTTTAAAGAGTTAGCTTCTACCGGTACTCATTTACAAAATCCCTTCTTCTAATCAGTTGTCAAAGTTCCTTGATATGAATTACAATGCTACCTGGCAACCAGGAATAAGATGTGCTAATCCATCCATAAACAATTACAGCAAAAGTGGCGACTCGAGTGAGGCGAGCAGTGGTGCTACAGATGAGGAATCGCAGTCCAAGTCCGGTACGCTGTCTGATCCCCCAATGATGGAGATCCCTCTTCATAATGGGGACATCAACAAGCCATGTAAATTGACAGGTATTGTAATATCTTATTTCAAGGAAATTTCTGATGCTGGTAGACACTCCACCAGTTGCATATTGCTATCTCTCGAACAAATTTTATCCCTATTGGGTGAAGTCACTGAGTCCACAAAAAATTACAGCATTCTTTATTTCACACAACACGTTTAGCTTTCATCAAATAGATTCCTCTTTTGACATTGTGCCTTTCTATTCCAGGTCCTGGAAAAAGGTCTCGACCTTCCTGTGATATACAGATCTCCTCCATGTGTGTTGCTGGTGCCTCACCAAACACAGCCAGCGCTGCATTAGATAAGCCTGTCCCAAGTTTAGTCACTGGTGCATCCATTAGACGAACACCATTACTTCTCAATTGGGGCTACAGAACCGCCGAAAGCAAAGAGGTGCAATTAATGAATCAAGTAAATGAAGCAATTAGCACTGATAGTAGCATGGAAATAATCCCGAGTGATAGTTCACATGCTTATAAACCCTGTGATTCTGATAGTGATTTGGAACACAATCCTTTCATTCCGTACATATTGGTACACGATATCAGTCAGAAAGTGATCAAGGAACAAAAAGTGAAGGAAACTGAGAAGAGTATCAACAAGGAGCAGACAATATTACCTCTGCAAGATTACATACAAATGGTTGAAATGGACTACGATTCGGATGTTGAAATTGTGGCTGTGACACCTGCTCCTGGTACTGATGTGAGTAAAGTATCCATTGATGCCACGACAAACTCAATAAAGGATGAACTAATGTCACCAAAGTCTGAATCATCTGTGAAAGAGGGAAAGATTAACACGAATGTTGAAAGTGATTGTCTACAGATGAGAACGAAGTGTGGCAAAAATAAGCTAGTCCAGTGTATAGAGGTACCTGAAGCGTACAGGAAGGAAGAGTATGTGGTGAGCAGTATCACGCCAACCATAGATAAGAATCATTTACTGGTGGTGATATCACCCAAATTTGATAATGAAATGGAGGATGAGGAACTGGTTAATGGGGGAGAGAAGGTCGAGTTGGATGGTGAAAATGCAACGCTGACCGAAGGAGAAAAGTTGAGCAACGGGCCGTTAGGAAGCGAGGGGTCTTTACAGTCGGATGAGTCGAAGAATGATTCTGGGAATGTTGCAACATCGGGCGGCTGCCTCTTGTTGTATGGAATCAAATGTGAGAAGGACTCGATGACGCTCAGTGAAGAGCCGTGTAGACAGTTCAGTGTTGATAATCCAGATGATGCTGTGATATCCGCCTATATGCTCCCTGTGGATTTGATAGGAAGCCCAGAGGAGGAGGAAATAATGACAGACAGCTTGAGTCAGTGTGATGGGTCTGTGAAATTTGGTAGTGGTGTTCCAGGATTCGTTTCTGTGATTACGCGGGATGGGAGAATAATGATCTATCGCTTGGATGACTTTCATCTCATGGGGACAGTTGACCGACTAAAGAATGATGAGAAATTCAATTCGGTCACCTACTGTACAGGTAAGGCTCTTCTTATCCAGCAAAGCATCAAATTCATTGGTCAGTTCTCAAGATTTTTAAGGGTTAATGGGTCTAAAATGTCAGTTTCTCCTCATTCTGTACACTCAATGTTCCATTTCGATTTCTAATGAGATATTGTCATTCTGCAACGAAGTGTAAAGTTTACTAATTTTTTCCAAATTAGGGATGGACCGGCTGTGTACAAGTACATCAACTGGGAAGCTTCTCTTCTATCAGCTGTGTCCTGGGGGCCCTGACTTCAGTGAGGGAGATATCTTGGAGCATAGCTCACCAGTCAAACCATGTTCAGTCCAGAATGCCTCGGATTTCTTTGAAGGGGACTCTGGCCCGGATCTGCCTCCAAAAGTGGCAACAGGTAAGAGAATTACTCAAATAAGTCTCAATTATGATATGTTTTAGAGTGTTTCTGTCAGAATCAGAAAGGAATTGCATTATACCCTGTGGCTTGCTCATTTATGCATTTCATGAACCCTACATAGGATTGTTTTTGTCTTAGATTATTTTGTTCTGGTGTAGTGAGAATACACATGTGGTGTTGATTTCGGTTCACAGGGCATGAGCTAACAGTTTGTGTTGATGCATTTTAGATTCTTCCCCTTCGGGCGAACTTCTTGTAAAGCAGCCATTGACTGTGGAAGTGCTGTCTTCACTGCATGAGTTAATCCAGTTCGAGAACCTTCTGCCCAAATTTTCGGCGACTGTTCCCCAGTGCTGGGGTGAAATCCAACAGGAACAGCAGCAGCGGAGGCATCCTCAGCATCTACAGCAACAAGGGGAGGCTACACAGCACACCAGGACTTGGAGACTGCAGAGAGACAGGTAACGTAGCTGTAAACACTCCGTGCCAGAACATTTTGTGTTCCGTGAATGGTCCATGATGAAAATGAACAAATAACAAAGCCAGGCTTAAAACTTACGTACATGTAGCTTCTGTTTTCATCTTCAGCACCAGCAGGGATGAGCACCTCTTTGAGTTGGTCTTGCCGAAGTCAACCTGTGTTGGCCACATCGACCTAAAGTTCAACCTCCGACCCCTGTGCAACAGACCTCCTAAAATCCAAGTCACCTTATTGAAGCAGAACATCAGTAGCTTTGGGCGTGCCACGGACACCATTATTGAGAATGTTGAGAAAAAAAGTGGTGTGGCTGACATTGCTCCACCTGAAATGACAGAAAAGGAAAAGGAGAAGGAACCATTGCCAAGCACCAGTAATTCACCGTTGCCAAATAACAACAAAAAGGACAAAACCAATGGTGTGACAGATCCCGACTTCCTCCAGAAGCACAATGCAGAGATTTTGTGCGGACCTGTCGATTTGAGTAATTATGTCGATTTGTCAGGCCACAGTGGAATCGTCACGCTAACCAGTTCAGCACTCATGAGGGTCAAAACCAGGTCGTTCCTTCTTCACATCAAGGCCCTGCCGTCTCCGAAGGATGACGAACAAAAACCAAAGGTTGGTTTTCAGATTTCGTGTCGAGTGTACCTGAATGGATTGTTTGTTGTTCATGTTTGGGTCATGCTTCAAATGCTGCCAGTTTTGACCATTTTCAGCCATCTTTTCAGGATAATAAACGCAAGGCTGCTAGTCCTGCTGATCAACCACCTAAAACCGCTGTCAAGAAGAAAAGCATCAGTATGTTTGAACAGTTGTACTTTCCTGGTACGAATACGTCAACCCCACCCGCCCCGAAGGACCGCATGGAGAACATGAAGGGTTGTGATTGTATTCAGGAGATATCGATCACAATTAGGAAGGCAAAGAAGACATACAAACCAAGAGATAGGTATGTTCTTGGCAAATTTATATGCACTTCAAATGGATACTCTGCCGTTGCCCACAGCTTTGTCTTC
Source organism: Notospermus geniculatus (assembly GCA_002633025.1). Lineage (NCBI taxonomy): Eukaryota > Metazoa > Nemertea > Pilidiophora > Heteronemertea > Lineidae > Notospermus > Notospermus geniculatus. The sequence goes on along the minus strand of NMRB01000903.1, from coordinate 143,701 downwards.
TGTGTGGTCGGTCCAGGCCAGAATTCCTCTGACATGGGCCTATTTCATCCAGAATTTCATCTGTGTACATGTTTTGATTGCAGGTTGCAGCGGTGTATGATGCTGGAATCCTCAACCTTTCACGATCAACTCCTCCTTGCCATATGTGGTCACGATGAAAAAACCCCGATCACGACCTGCATCGAACACAAACAAAACCTGGCACTGGATATAGCTTGTTGGGTGGCTTCAATACAGGTTAATGAACCTGGACTCAGCTTTCAAGAAATCTGCATTGTGCGGACAGTCCAGGCCAACCTGGAAGCTCTTGTCAAAACATGTTTCATCGATGGATCAAGAACAATGGGCCACAAGTGTGCCCGCCTCATTGCACTCTGCCTAGAGTAAGTACTGGTTTGCTCGTTGGAAATCTTGGTAGAAAGATTTTTAATGGAATCGTCAAGTTTTTACAAAATTTTCGAGGATAGAATCTCGGAACTTAACATGCAGTTGTAACTTTGTGATATCTGCAAAGAAAAGGGGACTTCTTTGATGAGTACTAATGCATCTTCCCCTTATTTACAGGTTTACCAAGGGCCTCTCTGATCCAGATGCTGCCCCCTCTTTCAGTTATAGTCTCCTTCAGGCATTGATCGAGTGCCTACCTCTTATCCCTCACGCGATCTCTGCCGGTGCTCTACACTGGTACTTCTCCCTGCTGAACCGAGTCAAGTGCATGGATATCAACCTCGTGGGACAGCGGTGTGCCGACATGTTGTCCTTGGTGGCAAAACAATACTCAGATAAAATCTGCCCTATCTACAATTTACTCAAGGCAAGGTAAGGACTGGAAATTGGTGATTTGTATTTGTAAATCTTGCGTCATCTGTGTTCCTGAACTCTGTTTTTTTCTGTGGTACACAGTAATGTGCATGTAACGACGATCCATACTCGGCCTTTCAGGTATGGCTTATATGGAAGCCCACAAGATCCAGACCTATTCGACATTGAACCACCTCACAATGTGAAACTGCCACCCACAGCTTCAACAACCTATGCCTCAGTTGTAACAAGTGTGGCAAACAACAACCCAACTTTTGGCACGGGTAGCTCGAACGGCATTAGCAGCAGTCCCAGCACCTTGTCGGGAAAAGAAGAATGTGACTTTGATGACCTATTGAGCTTAACCACTGGGCCTGATAAGTCTCAGCGATCTGGGAATGATCAGTTCATTAGGCAGATGGTCGGTCTACTAGAGGTTGAGCCACTCCATTTCACATGCCATGCGACCAGTGATGGTACCAGGATGGAACGTATGGATTCTGGTGCTGCAGGAGCTGCAGTCTCCAGTACCCACAGCGGCCTGTCAGGAACGATTAATTTCGGTGAAGGTCTTGCTGCTTCCCTCTCAGCTGGGGCAGGTGCTGCGCTTGCATCCCTGTCCACCGCTATGGCATCTGCTGAGCAGCAGCTCCAACTTCTCCAGAGCAAGCAACAGCAGCTCATGAAGCTACAAGTACAGAAGAGTAAACTCGAACAACAGTTAGCCGAGACGACTCACACAATCTCAGCCCCAGGTCCTACACCTCAGCTTCAATACAGCTACTCTTCAGAACTCTTTCCACCGACACCTAAAACTACACCATTGTTCATGACGCCACCGATGACACCGCCAAACGAAGGCATGCAGAGTGGATCGGACACACGCCAGTCGACCCCAAAGGTTGTTGGGAAGGATGGGAAATCTGGCCACCCTCCTGTGGCTATCAATATACCACAGTCCCAGCATCTCCTTCAGCCACCTCCTGGACATGTATTGGTTATAGAAAGAATGCATTCAGGTAACATGGCTTTTTTTTCTGCATTCTTGCTTTTTGATTTGTCTGTGATTCTTCATGTTCTCCATAATCAATGACAAAAGTCCTCCAAACTTCGTCATCTCTCAATGCGATAATGCGACTTATTGGCATATTTCTTACAGGAGCACGTCGATTTGTTGTTCTGGACTTTGGCAAGCCCATCCTACTGACAGACGTCTTCATCCCCATGTGTTTTGATCTGGCTTCCATCTCAATTGACGTCTGGATCCATGGAGAAGAGATCGACGGCAGACGTCTTGTGGTAGCATCCGATATCGGTCTCCATTCTCTAGTCATGAACGACCTGATGCCGCCACCGGTTTGTCGATATCTCAAGGTGAGATTCTCAATAATTTGTTTGATACCCTCATCTAGTCTTCTACAAATCGGGTTTTATGCCGCGATCCACTTCAAATTCACTATTTCTTGGCCTGGTTCCATAATTTCTTTCACCTAATTTCAGATAACAACTGTTGGCCGGTATGGTAACAGCACCACAAGATCTCGAATACCCATTGGGTCCTTCTTTGGCCATACATTCATCCTACCTTGGGAATTCGATGACGGGATGTTAGGCTTCCAAAATGGTGATGAAAACAACCTCCAACACCTTGTTCAGAACAGCCAATCAGCAATCATGTCTCAACTCAGTATGTTATTGGCCCTACAAGAGGATATCCAGTGTCGCTACAGCCTTGCAAAACATCGCCTAGAGAATCTACTCAGTGGCCTGGATCAGTGCCCTGCTAATTCTAGTTATTACCAGTCGTGTAAGAAGAATTCTGGCGACTTGGACCAGAAGGCGATGCAGGCCTACAACGACTGTATTCAACTTCAGCATCAGTTGAACTTAGCACGATCTGCTGTTGATCGTCTGCAGCGATCGTTGGGGATCAGGACGCAGAATTTGAATATCCAGTCTCGTAACAGTTGCGCCATCCTCAAGCAGACGTCGACGGACAAGTTGCGCGTGCTGTCGGAATTCCTCCTGGAAACTCTGCTCAGTATGACGAATCCGTCGCCCTCCATTCCAACTCTCCCTTCGTGTCTCTACATTGCCTTCGATCCAACGATGTGCGAAGCTCTGTTCAGGAACCTTTGTATCCATGGTAACCGTCGCATGCAGGTGATGGCAGGAGTGTTGCTGGTGAGAATCTGTGGCAGTCAGGCATGGTGGGGAGATTTCTTGGGCAGTGCTCTACGGGAGCTTTTCAGCAGTCATCAGACTCAAGTCATCGCACAAGACAGGTAAATATGAAGTTTACTCCTTCCATCTGGGGATAGCTGGGATTGATTTGACCATGTTGACCTGGTTTTCTGTTAACTGGGATATTGCATTTTGAAGTCATGAGATACTTGGTCAAGAAAAATCTTAGTGAATAGTTCAGACAGTGACTTATGTGTGACCCTTTGTTTACAACTTACCACCATTTCTTTCTCCAGGGTGTTCGTACTGTTGACCATGCTGGGCCAGAAGTCCCTGATGAGTGGTAATGCTGGCCAAGTCCTTGAGAGCCTGCTTGGTCTTCTGGCACGTCTTCTGTCTCCACTTGTTAGCCACCAGGATGGGGCGGTGGGATCTGTGGGTAAGTACTATCTTCTCTGACTTCTTCAGTATCAGTGTCCTGGAGCTCTTCTCATGGTGAGTCAGGGACCTAGTGAACTGACAAATGAGAACATTTGAAATGAGTGTTATTTGGATACATCTGCAGTTGACTACACAGTCTGTTCACCTGTATTACTGTGTCAAGTTCGTTCCTTTAGAGACACAACTGCCAAACGACTTTTCCCTTTTCGGAAAGGCCCCATTCAAGCAATAAGTGTATTTGAACTGGTTATTTCAGTGTCCCTTGATTTGGTCCTGATCAGCCGTCTGCTAGTTTTCTTGTCAAAGACGATGGACAATTCACTCACCAATGGAACAGGATCAGACGAAAGTGACAAGAAAGACAAGGACAAAGACAACAACAACGCCTCTGCTGGGACCTCGAACCGCTGGGACTTCATCCAGGGTGATGCAGCCATGCAGTCGACGAAAAGCTCATCGAATTCACGCTCGAAGTTGTACCGTCGCAAACTCCACAAACGTCTAATGCATCACAAACAGCAGTTGTTGGATCTTCAACAGGCGAAGAAGAACTTCCTCAGTAGTCAGATGGAGAAGTTAGGCTCGGGTATCACCAAGGAGGCTGAGGCTATTATTAAACACCAGGAACAACTCTTCAAGAAGACTCTGAAACAGTACACTTCTAAGGTGAGTAGGTCTGGCTGTGCTATAGATAAATCCCAAATTGACGAAAATGAGAAAGATCTGCGCATTTCTGCTGAAATCATAAACAGAACCTCGATCTGAAACCATCTGACACTGAATGACGTGACGCAGAAAACCCCACAACCATGTGACGACAGTGAGTTCGATGACGTTGCGTCAGACTCGACCATTGCTGAATCATGGATTGCGTCACGTCAGCTGGTTTCAGGTCGAGGTTCTGTTTACGATTTCGGTGGAAGTGCGCAGATCTGGGAATTTGGGATTTGTCTATTGGCTGGTATCATTCAAGGCTATGATGATGGCTGGGAGACTTGTCAAGGGTATTGAACCATCTGTCCTTCTGAATGTGTTAAGGGAGTGTGGTCTGTATTCTTATGTATGTTCATAAAGTCTCCATTGTCTTTCAGCACTTCAAGGACATCATGCACATCCGCCGTACTGATGCTGAAATTTTGAAGAAGCTACCCAAAGATCCCAATGGGAACAGCAGTGATCGAGAGTTAGTTGACTCTGACAGTGACAGCTCAATTGTTCTGCCGCGTGAACGATGTGTGCCTGTAGTCCGTGGGCTGGTTGCTCTCTTACTCTCCATGGACTTCACATGTAATACAGACCTATTCCTCATTGCATGCAAGGTAAGCCTTTAATTGTTCTTACAAAAGTGTTCGTTGGAGTGGTTTGTGAGCTACTCAATCATAGAAAAATTTGGGGCATCATTTGTGCCATTGGCCTCTGTGCAAGTCATAAGGAAACAAAAGTGAATTGCCCATTGAGAGCCAACACACATGAGAAAATTCGCACATGGTCCAGCGCCTTAGTTTTACAGCAGCCCAGGATAAGATAGGTTTTGTGCTTACCTTTCAGGTTTTGGCTCGAATCATCAGCTCCACTCGTCCAGCCATCATGTTGTCCGAAGCAATGAGTCAGGATCAACTGGAGAAGTTCGTGCTGCTGTGTTCAAACATCGAGCATAGTCAGAGTAGTACCACCTGGGGTGGTCCATGGGCGGTCCACGCCGTCACGTGTCTCTTGCAAGATGTCCTTGAAAGTGAGTATCTTGTTAGATGAAAAATATGTCAAGTGATCTTGTCAATAGACCTCGGGATGTTTTGTCGCTGAATGTTCATGGTGATTTTGGTGTTTGGCACAGGAGTTATACTGACAGCATTTATACAAAAATTCATCTTTTATTTAGGTGAACGTATGTATCCAGTCACCAATGGCACTGATCTGGTTACGGATGATGATATATCGGCCTCCATCTCTGAGACAGATGACACCCTCTGTCAGAGTACCACAATTCCAAGTTTGGATGAGAGCCAGGTCAGCACTGAAGAATCTTTAGCTGAAGGTAAGTGTTGTTTCAGGCCGTCATATTTAACCTTGCCTGATTCTGAAATCTTTTCTGAAATGACAGAACTTTTGAATGAATCTGCGATCCTTCTGTCTTCACAGGAAAGTCTGCCATTGCCTTGTGTCTGAAGATATCAGAGGAAGAAAATGGTGTGTCGGGTGCTACGGCATCAAAGGATGAGAGTCTCAAGTTTGATAAGGATTCCTCGATGTTGGTTGACATGATCCTTGATGATGATGATGATGAGGTGCAAGCGCCACTGCCAGCTATTGTTACAGAGAGCAAAAATGGTGGAGAGGAGACCTACCAGATCATCAGCGTGCAGCCACCATCAGGGGCTGCGTTGTTCCCGGGCGGTGTTGTACAGTGAGTAAAACTTTGTCATTAGCTGTTGTGCGGTTGTGTGTTGAGGTTATTCGTTCAATTGCTGTCACAGTGGTGCAGTGGAACATCGGTGCCTGCCACTTCCTGGGTTTTGGCCTCCTGTTTCATATCTACATGGAATTCAAACATTCTGTCTGATTTCAGGCCGCAGAAACTCAAGCTGGAAAAGTGGAAATCCAAGTTCAATGATGTTGTTAGCAAAAACGGAACCATGCCTGTGATGGGGATGTCAGTAGCTATGGACAATCGTCTAGAATTTGGAATCGAGATGAGCGCAGAGTTGCGTCTTCGTGTCATGGTATCTGTAGAAGCTGAGAATGTCCATCGGGCCATCTTTGCACCTCTGCCATCATTACCGGCCGGTGGAGTCAGTTTGGGTCACAGCTACCAGATGTTGGCGACAGACGACGAACAATTGTCTGACCTACCATTGTTTGGGAATTTGTCACAACAACCGGTGAGTGATGCATTCATTATTCATTGTGATTTTTTCAGTGGTACATGATGTAAAAAGATTTATGTTGGCTGGGATGTGAAGATACCCATTTTCCTATTTGTGTTTTTCAGCTGATACCATCATGGGAGATGTTGAGCACATGCTTCAGTCACCTCTTCACCCAGTTGCCGTTGTATCGCATTGACCTTGACACCATCCTCCACCTCTGGCTCATCATGAACGAAGACTCAAGTTCTGACGATACGCATGTTGGATTCGATCCTACAAAAGTTCCCACGATTCCTCTCAGTCAGCCGTCAATGGATTCGCTCCTTCTCGTGCTGGTTGTGACTCCCAATATCTCGGTCAGCACCTGGGTGCTCGTGTTCCAGACCCTGACATGGTTGGCCAACTTGAAAGCAGACGATAAGTGGTTGGCGTCTGCTATTGTTGCTGATAGCAATCTTGTACCAGTACTCAAGAAGTTCCTCTCCAGTTCTCAGTACACTCAGGTAAGTCCATACAAATATCATATACTATAGGCCTATTCACTGGCATTGTCCTATTTTGGTGCTGTGTCTTGATGAGCATTTTGGAATAAGATTTGATGTAGGCCTACATATTTTCTGTAAAAGTTAGCATTTCGAGGAGTACATGTCATTGATGTTGTCTACTGCAGGTTGGTCCAACAGCAACTCGAGCGTTCAATGAATTCCTGATGAGGCTTCAAGTGCGCTGTGCCGATGATAATGAGAACCACCTCAAGGAGCTGCTGCTGAAATTAGTCTACACTCTGACTGTAGAAAGGTGAGCTGGCATCCTCTGTCTATATTGTAATTGCTTTTCAATGGCACCAAGGGTCTTGGTGTTGTTAATGTTATGACTTCTTCACCGAGGTCTGCTTGCTCCATTGCACCATCAATTCTCAAAGAGTTTCAAGGAAAGTTTATAGAAGCAGACAATTAAATTCAATTCTGACTGAAGATAGTCCATCACTTGAATCTTAAATTGGAGCTTGTAGGAAGTTGGTGAACTGCTCTCTCGTATCTTGAGATGTTTCTATCAGTTCTGAACCTCCTGAAAGATGAATCTTAGAACATTTATCACATATTCTTCCAAATTTCTCTTTCAGAGGACCATTCCATTGTGGTCTAGGTCCATTAGATGCCCAGTGTAAGCTGTTAGAACACATCTTAGATCAGAACTACGACACCGTTGACATCAACAATGCCATTAGTGTGATATCAGCAATCAGTACCCTGACTCACCAGCATATTTTGGCCCAAGACAGAGTGACATGTAAAAGTTCATTGGAAAGCTGTGTCAGTGCTCGATCATGCTTTGGAGGGTAAGTCCCAACTTTCCTGCAGTATGCCTAATCACCCGAGTGCCTCGTGATTGCAGTTTTCGAGACTTTAACTAATAAAATTGGCTCTCCCATCTTGTACTGTTGTTGCTGAAGCCAGACATGTTGCAGTTAGCATCCAGCCTCCTGTACAGTTGATTTGAAATTTGACCACAAATTTACTGGGTCACATTTGATATTTCAGCCTGTTCGCCACGATGCTCTGTCCAGGGGATTCTAAGACCATGGTTGGTGAATGTAATCGAGATGTTCTTGTCAGCAGCCTTCTCAAGTTAGTCAACATGCTGGTACAGAGCCGTATCCCGCCAAGAATGAGCCCCAGACAGGCGTTTGCAGGATCTGTGAACCACATCAGCGGCGGCTCGGCAGATTTCGCCATGACAGATGCGGGGAAGATGAGCCTGGTGGATGGGATGGCTCGTGGGATGACCGATGAGGCCAAGTCAGAGGAGGAGACAACATCCAAAACAGACGAACAAAAAACAGAAACTGCTGCAAGTCAGCGAAAATATAAACAGTGTTCTCACTATCAGAATGTCGAGGATCCTTTGACGACGGCCAAGGAACCGTGCGTGACGGATATCATCCTAGCGCACGAGCAGATTATGTGGAATTTGATCAATTCTCTCAGCCGCTGTAGCAGTAACACAACAGCATCTGTTGTTAGTTCGTCACAGTTCAACAACACGCAGGATAACATCTCAGAATTGGAGCCGATATCTGTCGGAGATTGCATATTTCAGATTTTGTGCACAATGAACAAGAAAGCAACAGATTTGAAATTGGTGATTCAGCCATTGTTCTCATTCTTGTCAAGTAGTTATCAAAGTGCCCAGCTGCATAGTCCGTGTCATCTCTCAGAACCCTTACTGTGGATATTTGTTGGGGTACTGGACTGCAAACACTCCCTTGGAGCATTCATTGAAATGGGTAAGTGGGTGCGGATATTTTGTCTGAATTTAGTTGTTGTTAAAATGCATGATTAATAGTAAGAGAAATGGTATCAAGTTTTGATAGCTGTCAGATTGTAAACCTAGAAGGCTGCCTGCCACTGGATATCTGAGTAGGTGGTTAAAATCTGGCCATTCTGGACGTTCGTTGTGAGGGCTGCTATGGAAATCATCATCTGCTCATGCTTGTGGCTGAAGGCATTGACAAAGTATCTTCTTGGTTTTTAGGTGGTATTCAGGTGATCTGCCGTAACCTGGTCTGGAGCAGTAAACAGATGATCAGTACGAATCCAAGCTTCATCTCGGCCATCATGCCCTTCATGGGGTCAGGCAAGTCAACCACTGGGAAAAGAATCAGTCAGGATACAGACAATCCAGATGGACTTCAGAACTTTGCTCCTTTAGGTATGGCTCATAGTGGTGAAAAACTTTTGCTGCAAATGAACATTACAGAAATGCAAAGTTTTAATTTGTGTTCCATACTTCAAGTCGATGTTTCTCAGTAATTTACCTCAAATTGTTCATGTTTTAGGTTGTGTTAGCTCCAGTAGTCCCACTGCTGGGCCAGGTGATGTGTTGATCCAGGCCTCGCCACCCCATCGTCGGGCACGGTCTGCCGCATGGTCCTACCACTTCTATCCCGATGAAGCGTGGATAGACCTAACCATTCAGTTACCATGTTCCATACTGCTGAAAGAGGTTCACATCCAGCCTCATCTCTCATCTCTTGCCAGTGAGTAGCATTTCGAAGGAAACTGCCAAACCTCTAGTACATGTGCACAAGCCACTTTGAAAGTTCTCCCATATTTCAGCCCCTAGCAGAGGGCCGTACCCTACTTTGAGGCATAACTGTATTGAAGAATTAGGAAGATTGATTGCAGAATTCTTTAGCCAGTTTGCTAATGGTAAATAACTGCTAAATCCTGTTTTATTTACAGCTTGCCCATCAGTTGTGTCTCTGGAGATTAGTCGAGATGGTGTCAGTTCGATCCCAGTGTGTCCGCCAGTTGTCACCACAGGCCTCATGATCATTAAACTGAGCCTCCACAAGGCTGAAGTGGCCAATTCGGTCACCCTCCGACTCCATAAGCCTCGTGATTCAAATACCATGGGCTTGTCACAGATACTTGTGATGGGTTATACAGCATTTGGAGAGGGTGCGAATGGCAAGGGTTCAGTGGCGAGCAGCCCTGAGGAACAGGTCACAAGAACAAGGTAAGGAGTCATTATTTTGGTACCGGGTATTTTGTCCTCCCAGACTTTTCTTGAGATGAAGCGACAAGTGTCAGTTGCTAAAACGGGGAAAAACTTACAGACTGAAGAATACAATAAACCTCACTTGAAATTGAAAGTATGAAGTTCGTTGTCAGTGAAGTTTTGTTTATTTTCAGCATGTGTTGGCTGAGGCTACTCCACCACTGCATGACCTCCGTGGAGGGCACGGGCGACCAGGTGGCTGAAGCTGCATCTCCTACACCCAGCCTACTCAACACCTGCAGTGCACTACTAGTCTCTCCAATCTCGAATGCCTACTTGTCCAACCTTGAGGCAGTCATGTTGAAACTTGGACTACACTCGACAGAGATGGGACTGGCACTAATTGACAACTTGTTGAGGAATCCACCTGCTGAGCCTGGTAAGTCTTAGTACTTCATTCCACACTTCTGAACTTTGTGGCTGCCAGTTCTTGACCAGAAACCTTTTTAACCTATTCATCCTTGATATTTTCCTTGCCGGTACATTCTCTAGTTGGAAGTGATCTTGATTTTATGGGTTTGGTGAGTTTGTGGAGTTTTATTCGACTTTGTTGAGGGATTCACTTTAAGAATTGGTTTATTTTCAGCTGCAACAAATCTCCCACTCTATGGCAAGAAGAATGGTGTGGCAAATGAAGCTACAGTGGATATCTTATACCGACTTGGGATGACACAAGATGCTGGTACCTACACAAGAGTCATGTGTTTTGCTGAATGGCTCGGGGACAATGCCAGGGTTGCCCTGCAGAAAAACGGTGTCTATTCTGATGATCATTACCGTCCATCGCCACGGCAGGTCTTCGCTATGGATGAAGGATTGCCAAACCCAGCACCGGCGCATGTTCACTGTATCGCCGCCATTTTGTGGCAGAGTCTGGAGATGCAGATAACATACAGTCTGCACAATATCATCACAAGAGATTTATTCAGGTAAATGTTTGTTTGGTCTTGCTGTGAAATTCTTAGGCCTGGGGTTTATTTCATATTATGACGTGACTCAGTTTTTTGGCACTCAGGATATTTTTGTGACCCTGATGATGATGATGACCAAAGACTATCCCCTACATATGAAGACTGAAGTATTTTCTGTATTATTGCAGTTCTGTCTACGAGTGGTCAACAGTGCTTATGCACAATTCTCCCCTGAAAAAGGCAGTGGATACCGTGATCTGTGCCATGTGCCACATCCAGCCAAACTACTTCAGATGTCTCCTAGAATGGATGGGTATCATCATGCCTGCAGGGTCTGAAGCATCTGGGAATATCCCAGATGACAGCAAGGAACCGCTGCCGAATCAGTCGATGACTGATGATACTAAGGAAGCCAACAGTGCCTTCAGTCTCGGCCCTGAGTCCCCACCGATGCAGGAACTTGGGCCGATCATCCTTGATGAGCAGCACCTCTCGACGTTGTCGGTGGCGTGTCAGTCGGACACGGCGATAAGTCAGCTGTTGGACTCGGGTTTCCCCGCCATGCTGTCACAGGGATTGTTTGAGTTCTGTAACAAACAGATCTGGTACTCAGGTGAATGTGATGTAACAGTGGACGCTGTGAAACCAGGAATCTCATCTCAGGGTAGCCGACGGAGATATAGTTCAGAATCGATGGGTAAGGGATTAATCTATTGAAATTTTCTTCACTTGAATCCTCTGTGGAACAAGGTATCTGAGTTACACCCACCCTTCATACTGTTCTGACTGACCTACAGTCAATTACGTCTTGGTTGAGGGGTCTGGACATTTAATAAAGAAGAAAAGTAAGTTGAGGAATAGTTTTCCTCAAATAGTCATACATTTTCAATGATCCATCCTTTTCAGACAAAGGATTGGTCATCACGGCAGATCTAATCGCACCTGTCCTCAGCTTCTTGTCAGAAGTCTCGAAAGAAGCAGTGATGAAAGAATGGCTTGGTGGAATCGAGGGAAGCATCTTCTGGCCTGTCCTCCTCAGCCTCCTCTGCAGCAACAACGTCCCCCAAACAGCCGCCGCTGTAACACAGAAACAACAGAAGTTGATGACGAGTCAACAGAGGGCGTTAGTGGAGACTGCCACTGTTGCATTCTTCACTCGCGTTGTGGCAGGACATTCAGCCAATCAGCTCCTGTTTGCACAGGTCTTGTGTGATGTCATTCGAAACCAGGGTGTTACACAACAAGGTAGGCCTTCGACTTGTCATTCTTAAAGAGGAGGAATCTGAACCGGTTGGTTCAGCCCTCAGCATCAGGAGATCCTCATGGCCAGAGTTTGCCCTGAGATATAATCATCTAGACATAAATTCTTGACAAAATCCCTGACAATTGATTAATGTTTTCATTACAGGTATTGTGTACAGCAACTTACCATTGTCGGGCTTCACCAGACGTCTGTTCCTTCAAGTGCTGTTGGAAGATGAAAAGATCCTCGTTGCGTTCAAATCAACATCACAGCTCCATAAAGGTCACCTCGGCACCACAAGCAGTCAGATTCATCACCCGAAGTTTGGTGCCGGGCACAGATGTAAGATCGTCAGTGTTGGCCTACAGACAACATGTGGCGAAGTACTCCGAATGGTGTCAGGTAGGATTGTCGGCATTTCTTTAATATGCATGAAAATTTTTGCAGATGCTTTTGTTGGGGGTGGGCACCCTGAGAAGGAAATTTTCACCCTTGGTCAGGTATGCCCGAAATCTGCTTATCTGACGTAATTCCATGGATTTTTTTTGAGCCCCCTCCTCAAACTCACGTACCTTTGAGGTTGAGTCAGATAACACACAATATTCCGTGACTGACTTGTAAAGGTGTGTGTCGTTATCTTTCGCAGATAGTCCCTCACTCACCCTGCAGCTTGTTGACAAGCCAGCGGAGACCAGTAATGAGGAGGGTAAAAAGGACACGGGGCAACTAGGCCTTGAAGTCGTCGACCAAATCTCATGGGTGGCAGGTACATACATGGTTGTCACTTGTGTGGATGTAGACAAGCTGATGGTGTCTGCCTAGTTTGTACAGGGTGATGCTGGTGTAATTTTTGTCTTGGGAGAACTAAAAATCTTGGCACATTGTACTGCAAGTTCTAACAACTTCTGACGGAATACCTGTACTTCGTTTTTTTGGTGTGACATAGCCATCCTAACCATCTCTGAATGGAGCTAAGGAACACAGCCTGGAGCAGACACCATCCAGCTTTATCTTTTGCTAGGAATTTTTCTTTGTTATGTATTATTAGATTTTTAGGACGAACGAAGATTCAGTGTATACTTTCTAGTCATTGATAATATCACCAATGGTGTTTTTTCACTCTCCTCAACAGGCCACGAGGGAGAACATGAGGAAAAGGAAATGGCTGCAACAGCAAGTAGTCCCTCAACCAATCTCACTGTAGCTGGGACTGGTGGTATAAGTAAGTCTTGAAAATTATTCAACCTTTAAAATATTACCTTAAGGTGTCCCTCCACTGAGGGTATGGCACAAGTTGGCTCTCTATGGGCAGCTCAGTTGTAGAAAACGTATGGGCAGTCGTTTGTGTCATTGGTCTTAGTGTAAATGTCCCATTGAAACCAAAAGTGGTGAATTGCCCATTGAGAGGCAACTGGCACTCGAAAACTCTCACAAGGAGGAGTGCTGTTAGCAATGTTGTCTGAGCTTGTAGAGGTTTTAAATGTAGTCTTGAAACGAGTGGGCAACTGAAATACTGGGTTGTTGAATGTTAGTTTGATGTAAGACTTATCATAAATGGAATAAGGTCTCAATTTCTCCTCAAGTCTGTTTTACTTAGAATTTATTGCGTTCAGTGCATTTTGCAGTTAACACTGGAATCCAGGCAAAGGAGAAACGTGAGAAGACGAAAAGCTTACCGCCACGTCCACCGACCAGGCGAGGGCGGCACTCCGTGAAAGATGATGCCTCATTCAGCAGTACGGTTACAGTACCTGTCCTGTCCATGTATCATGCGCTGATGCCAAGTAAGTTGTGTCAGTTTTATTAACTTCTCGTAACACAGTTTTTTTCCAAAGCTTTTTGTGTCATGAAATTTACACTTCACTCGAATGTTCCGAGAGCCAACAGAGTGTTGTCTGCTCTTGATAAGGGTCTCTCGTCAATGTTGGTGTAAACATAATGACAATTGAGGAAAATTTTGTCAATATTTCATCAACACTCTTCCTTGTCTTACAGAACAACCATTACCACCTGACCTTACCCTGGCTCAGGTACTGGTCATGTTACATCAGCGTGGGCTGTTACAAGGCCAGCCCTCGCTGGAATTTACAGTCAAGCTGGGAACGAAGCGCGTGTCCACATTGAAAAGTGTTAGCCAGATGAAAGTAGAGAAGGGTGAGTAGGTCTGTAGGTGTTATGGGTGGAGTATGATGACTACAAGGAGTCATAAATGGTACGGTCAATAGAAGCTACACCATCTTGAAATCCTGTTCAAAATCTCTACAGTCGTGTCATCTGATGTTCCATGTCTGGGCCTGGTTGTTCAGAACTTGTTAGCACTTTATCGGTGTGATCTCCTTAGCTAACCCCTTTTAAATCTAATGTCGAGAGAGAATCAATGCTGCTTTCGAACTAACGAGCTGTGATGAAAACGATGTTACAGAAGATATTGATTGGCGTTCAGTTCTAACTTGTCATTTTCTCTCTCCCCTGGCTATTTCAGAGTACTCTCCATGCGATAACGACATTAAGCTTATCCCAGAACAGGTGCTGTTGGACACGCAGAGTTTTGCCTCGCCGCTGCAGGTGTTCGCAAGCCAAGGTGGCCTCGCCCTCCTTGCCGAACACCTCCCACTCCTGTATCCAGAAATCACACGGCAGGTCAGTCCGCCAGATGGCACCAGAGACACTGTCACTAACTCTGGTATCGGCAATGATTGGGTTACTGTTGAGTATGGTGAAGACATATATGAGGTAAATACAACTCAGGTTGTTTTTATTCCTCACTGATTTGAATCATCTCTTGCTGCCCGCTTACTACCCTTTCACTCTGAAAAGGAATATGAATAGTCAAGTCCACTGGTAACAGCAGTCACAGAAGCATTTAAAAGCTGTTGTGCTTCCTGAGTGTTGATTTCTCATTCATCAAATTATGGTTCAGGCCTAGGCCTAGTTTTCCTTTGGATCCCAGCTCAGCACATCCTAATGCCAGCCTCAAGCATTGCTTCCACTCTGAACCTAACTTTTTTTGGTGACTGGTACCTTCTTCATAGCCAATAGTCCATTTTCCAAACTTTCTACTTGTGTTTCTCTGCTGACCTATTTCCGAACTTCTTAATGATGGGGTGGTGGTGGGGTTTATCACTTGGTGCATTGAAGTTATAGCCTCTGATTTGCAT
>NMRB01000903.1:92166-112050 GCA_002633025.1 Notospermus geniculatus | reverse complement strand
CAATGAATGATGAAATTTATTTATTCGAAATTTCAAGTCATCACATTGCACAAACAAACACATCACATCATCCATATCCGTCATCACCATGATCATATAGATATGGCGGGCCGAAGCAGTTACAATTCGTTATTTACCGTTCAGCGGTATTTAAATATCGTTCAACGATAAATCTCACCACTGGAGAGATTTTGTAACGTAACAAAGTCTCTCATTGCTACAATAATGTTACAAAATCTCACCACTGGAGAGATTTTGTAACGTAACAAAGTCTCTCATTGCCACATTAATGGCAATTATTGTGGCAAAATCTCACCACTGGAGAGATTATTTTGTAACGTTACAAAGTCTCTCATTGCTAAAAATAATGTTACAAAAGCCGAGGCCCGGGGCTATGCCCTCCACCCCGTTGAAGGGGTCTTGAGGCCCTTAGGGGGTCAGCCAGGAAGGGTTGTCTCAGTGAAGAGGGTGAAAAAATGTGTAAAGTCGAATTTTGGCTACGCATATGTCCACCAGGGGGCGCCAGCCTAAGTTGGAGAGATTTTGTAACGTAATCTCACCACTGGAGAGATTTTGTAACGTAACAAGGCAGAGGCCTAAGCTGGTACTGGTAGGCCAGTTCGCTCCATCCTGCGTTAAATGGAATATGACGGCGAATTGCGGTAGCAAATGCGAATGCAGGAAACTGGTCTGTTTAGAAGAAGGATACACCTACAAAATGACACCAATGACACCAATCGGACAATAATCACAATATTATCACAAAATAATCATAAAATCATCTTATGATTATTTTCTGATGATTTGTGATTATTTTGTGATAGTTTTCTGATTATTTTGTGATAATTTTGTATTTATTTTGTGATAATTTTGTGATAATTTTCTGGTTATTTTGTGATTATTATCTGATTATTTTCTGATAATTTTGTGATTATTTTGTGATAATTTTGTGACTATTTTGTGATTATTTTCTGATAATTTTGTAATTATTATCAGATTATTTTCTGATAATTTTGTCATTATTTTAGTCATAATTTTGTGATAATTTTTGGATTATTTTCTGATTATAATTTGTGATTATTTTCTGTGTATGATCATATATTGAGGTCACTCCCACCGTCACTGCTATATTGTAATGCAGTGACAAAAGGAAGCAAATGCTGAGAACTTCTCATGATGTGTATGATGGTGATGGTCGCGTCATAGGCCTACATGTGGCGGTAATTTTATGTTGACTGCCTGTGAAATTTTGCGGCGTTTGCTCAATCTCCGCCTCGCAAATCGCGTCATTGGATTCAGGCCTCAACGGGGATCGACTAAAACGCTTGGGACATCACAAGTTGACGGGAGACCTTGGTGCGACATCAGAAGCCGACAGGAGACCTATGTTGCATGTTGTGTACCGAAGCTAGGGGGTGCGGTACACAACTTTCTGCAAGCACCGAGAGAGGGCAAATCTAAGTCTTCAAACTTCGTTAATTGGTAGTTTCGATCACGCGTTTTCCCATTCAATGAAGGACATTAATGTCGTATCTATCTGATTGCCTCTCAATTTCGTCTAAATGCGTCATTTGATATGTGGTGACGTTTAAGCCTAAGAAAACACATCAATGTCGATCACAATTCAATCAGAAGATGAAAATATAAAGACACGTAAGGACATTTCATAAGCCGGTGTGACATGAAGCATGAACATGAACCACATGATTAACTGCCATTTTCAACAGATCTATTCACTTTCGAGATATCAGGAAAGTTATATGGAGTACAGTAAATTGAGTTTATGCTGTGTCAAATTGAATTGGGACACCTGAACGAACTTGGTGACGCCGTTTATTCATATACATTGTATCTACTTTATAACTTTGAATACAAATGAATGAATTCTTGATTTCGTTTGTGATTTCTGTTAGTTGTGTACCTGAGGTTATAGGCCTGGGTATAAATACCCTGAATTCCAGTCGCTCCTCAGTAGGAAAGTGATATTTACAATTGATGGTGTCAACTTCTTACCGTTTGACGACCAGTGTGGAGTCTCTCGGAAGACCTGACGCTGTGAAAAGTTCCTGACAAGATCGATCATTGAAGATGGTAAGTCGGTGTTCATTTCACAGTTAGTAAAGACATACGTCATAGGGAGTAGGTAGATGTTACTGATATATTTGAAAGACTGGGGCGTTAGTTGATGCCAGTGAATAAAATCCTTATGGGCAATTCCACGGTCACGGGTCCACGTGACATCTTTTCACTTAATATTCAGTGCTGTCTCCGCAAATTTTGGAACCACAGAAAGATGTAATACCCTGCATCATGTCAGGCTTGTGTCCTTATGCCCCTGGTAGGAATTAAGTTCGTTGTGATTCATAATTAGTGTGCTGTTTGCTAATTAGTTGTGTCACGGACGTGACCTGTGCGATGTCACGTCCGTGACGCAACTACATGTAATTAGATAGTGCACTGATTATGAAACACAACGAACTTTTCATACCAGGGGCATAGAAGGATACAAGCCTGACATGATGCAGGGTATTACATCTTTCTGTGGTTCCAAAATTTGCGGCGACCGCACTTAATAAGTGAAAACATGTCACGTCCGTGACCGTGGAATTGCCCTTATTCTGAATCAAGGTTTACTCCTTTTCCCACCCTGAGGACATGAGGCGCTCTTAGCGCTCGCTCCCATCTTGTCTGCGAGGACGAAGGGAGCGAGCGCTAAGAACCCTTGATGTTCTCAGGACGCCTTCTCCGGCATCTTACACATCTATGCATGTTGTCCTTTAGGAGCGTCTTACGGAGCTGCAGATTGCTGAGCTAAAGGACACATTCATGTTGTTCAACAAAGATGGAGACGGACATATCACCCCCGAGGAGTTTCAGATTGCGTTCAAGCAGATGGGATGTCACTTCTCCGAAGCTGAACTGCAGGACATGATCCATGAGATTGATGATGACGGTAATGACCATGTGCATGGCTAGCAATCCCCGCCGGCTCGCAAAACCAACTCTGGCTCAATTTTAGTTAGGGCTAATTAATCCCCCACTTCTGGGACATATCGCCATCTGGCCACCGCTAGTTTCACCACGATGGGTCATTTATCTTTCCTAATTTGGTCAGATCGGGTGGCAAAAGTTCATCAATTCCGAGTTTCTTCATTTCATGGCTTACCTTCTTGGGCTCATCGACTTGAGTTCTTCATTTTATGGCTGTTCACCCCTCAGTAAAAAGAGCACAAAGGCGACAGAAAAAATGATATAATAACCGAAGTCGTCCTCCAGAAATTTAGCATATTTTCGACTCCAACCGGGGTCTTCTAGTGCCAGCTTCAAGAAGACCCCCGGTTGGGGTCGAAAATTTGCTAAATTTCTGGAGGACGACTTCGGTTAATATATATATTATACCTCAGTACTGCATAGTGTCCAAAAGTAGCAGGCTGCCTGCCACTGGATCTCTGAACAATAACTGAGGATGTATTCCCCGTCTTTTCTTTGTAGACAACGGGCTGATCGACTTCCCCGAGTTTCTTCACTTCATGGCACAGAAGATGAAAGAAGCTGAGCTGACGGATGAGATCATGAACGAGGCGTTCAAGATGTTTGACCAGGGAGCCAAAAAACACCTTGATGCGGATGACGTCCACCAGATGCTGGGGATTTGGGGAGAGGATATTAGCAAACAGGACGTCAGGACTCTGATGAAGGAGGCCGATAATGATGGCGATGGAATAATTGATTTCGAAGGTAGGTTGCCATGGTTCAAATGGTTTAAACGATCATTCGCCAACTGCAGTGAAATATGTTCACAGCCAAGAAGGCTCCTGGATCTAAATAGAAGACTATATTAAGGGAGTAAAAGTGGAAAATAAGAAGAGGGAATTTTTTAAACTTTTGCACGAATTTTTCAGTTTCTCAAATTGGGATAGAATTTTTTTCCATTTTGAGATTTAAAAAAATGACACGTTTTGTCTGATTTTCAGGGCGATATTTCTCAAAATGGAAAAATGTTATCTCGATTTTAGAAATTGAAAAGTTCGCGCAAAATGCCAAAATGTCCCACTTCTGATTTTCCACTTTTATTTCTTATTCTCTTCTATTCAAATGCACTTTGTGACGAAGCTTCTGAAAATACGCTCACCGTCAATAGAATGCTCCGTTTTCGTGTTGCAGAATTCAAATCGATGGTCCTATCACGGTAAGATGGAGGGTCGACGAAGAGGTCAACTATGTCATCAGTTCCCCTTCTCTACATGTGTAGTGACGTGGACGTCACCTATGAACAATTTGATGGAAAAAATAAATACGAGCTGGATATGCTAAGAGCAAACGCATTTCAGCGACTTGTAATATATTAGAGGTACTCTATCTCTGGAAAACCATGGGCAGACTCCGACCGGCAGGGAGATCGGATGCGACGAAACCCAGAGATTCCCATCATTGCACCAAGCACTATGAACTTGCAGCACTTGGACACTACGACGAATTTTACCATCATAAAATGTATCGCTTTCCATGGTGCCCGAGCATGTTTCTTCCCTGAATAAATGTTCCTAAGTTACCAACAAATTGCTGAATCTTTTATCTCGCTGCCCGACACAAAATCCAGATACGTAATTATGGTCCTTCGATCTGGCTGCCATGGTGACTTGATTACTTCCTGTAGACATTGCCCATTATATTGGTCAAGAGTGATGACCTGTCCATCGACAACGAATTAAACTCAATAGGTAAAATTGTTACGGTATTGATTTACTTGGGGCCGACATAAACCGTCGATGGATATTACGGAGGTTTCGAAATCAAACGATTAACGTAAACGTTAACGACAACGTTATTTTTATACCGAAAATGCAATATAAAATTTGGTTAATGTGTAGTACGAAAAATAACGTTGTCGTAAAGTTTACGTTTATCGTTTGATTTCGAAACCTCTCTATTTTCATTTGCCAGCGGTACGAAGCGTCGGGGCGACAGACAAGGAACATTCACTTTCCACAACAAGCTGGTAATAAGGGCGGCTTTCCATTGGAAACGCTAAGGTTTGTCGTTGAGTTCATTTGGAACTATGACCGATAACTAAACAGCATGATCTCCCGCGACGGACCCTCAGTCGGGGGGACATTTCTTTATTGAGGACATCAAACTTCAGTGTGCCACCTTTTCTTTAGGACGCCTATTGGCGTCAGAAAATTGTCCTTTATAGAGCGGCTCTGCCGTCGTAATCATGCATGAGAAAAATCTCACAGGCGAAGAATTCCGTGTTCTTGAGATTCAGAAAACCATCGATGCAGAGTCTACCGTTTTTCATCAAACAATAACAACGGAATGAATACCTACTTAACGAACTGGTGCGTTAAGAAGCGGTGCAAAATGGGCCTTTTCACTTACCATTAGGGGGTAACTAAACCAAATACCCAAACCTATTCAAAATCCCCAGTGCAAATTAGACGAGCCTAAATCATGTTGGTTCTTCATTGATTAATGCAAATATCCCACGCGGTATATCATTACTGAATATGCCTGGAATGATATACTGGTGAATAAAACATAACATTCTGCTGTTGGCATAGGACGTAGACTGGTAGACTGGCCCACAACGAGATGTAAAGACTTGACCACTTGGATACCTTTAGGACAAAGATTAGTATCACATCACGAAAACAGAAGACTGGTTCATCTGGTGGGAACATGGTAAGTCTTAATAAATGCCATAAATTTGAAAGCTGATGCAGTCTATCTGTTTCTTACAATTTATTCTGTTTTTTTGTTGGCCCGTCCATTGGCATAAAAGCGTAGGACTTGTAAGTATGCACATAATTTTGGCTGATCCGTGAATAACCAACGACTGTTTGCATCTGATTTGGGTTGTTTGGCTACGTTGTGTCTTCTGGTACACATCATTTCCGTCACCAGTCATTTGACAAACAAATCTTGCACGCTACACCTGCAAGGAAGCTGCTAAAATTTGAACTGAGGATTTGTCTCGCTGGCGTGATTTGAGAACGTTCGTAGAAAACCTGTGACAAAATGGCGACTGGTGAAGGGGTAACCATCGGCAAAAATGTGAGTATGAAAATGCGCCAGATTGCGCCACTTTATGGATGAGAGTTTGTTTACATTTGAGTCCATTAGCAAGTTTCCACTGGGGTCACTTAAGATTCAAATAACGCAAAGAAATTGAAACAAATAATAAATTTGTCAGTTAGAAATGTAATGAGAATAAAGTAAAAAGAAAAAAAGGATGGTAGTCAAGGGGACTCGAACCCACGTCGACACTGCTGTCCGAATTATAAGACTGACGTCTAACCATTGCCCCATGTCAAATCTACCAACCAAACAGAACTGTTGAAATTTGTGCAGTGGATATTTCAACCCAGGTGGACATTGGAAATGATTGTGACGGCCAACAAACAGTCTGCTTTAAAAGTGTTCAAACCTATATTTTTTTAGGCAGAGCACCTCACAGAGGAGCAAATTGCAGGTAACTATACATGTAGGCCTACATTGTATAAGGAATTTTGAATTTACTCCCCAAATCGCGGTAAACGGACGGGTACCTGAAACTTCGTGCGTAGAAACCATAGATATTTTCTCCCTTCTTTCTGATTAGTAAAGTAGCTGCTCGTTCCCAAGGCGCATTCCCAAATTGAATGCCACGGGGTTGTTGGTCAATTTGCAGGTCAGAAGTCGTAACGTATTGAAAACCTCATTTGAATCGAATTAGAAGCTTTGTTTATGCCGTTTCCAGAGCTGAAGGAAGCATTCAACCTTTTCAACAAGAACGGTGATGGCCATATCAGCGAAGAGGAACTGGTCCTCTCGGCAAAGCAGATGGGCCTCAACATACCGGCACAGGAGGCACGGTACATGATCAACGAGATTGACGAAGACGGTAAGTGTACATTTATGGTATGACGACAGCAACGCACTGGAAAATTCCATCTGTTGCCGGCAATCTTTTGGCCTGCTTTTCCGAGTAAAACAATCTGATGTCGTTGTTGGCGATTGCAGTAGGCAATTTGATGTTGTCGCTGTTGCCAATTTAGGAAGGCAACTTGATGTCGCTGATGGCAACTTCAGGAAGGCAACAATCTGATGTCGCTGCGAGCCATTGTAGGAAGGCCATCTGATGTCGCTGTTAGGTATTGTAGGAAGACCATGTGATGTCGCTGTTAGCTATTGTAGGAAGACCATGTGATGTCGCTGTTAGTCATTGTGAAAGGCCAACTGCCATCTGATGTCGCTGTTAGCCACTGTAGGAAGTCGCTGCCCACAATGGGACGTCACACGACAAACTCTCTTTATCGTGATCGCCATCGGTCCCAGTACAGACAAGGACAGTTTACTGCACAAAACAGACGGATACTGACAATACATTTGTATCGTAATCATTCTCCAATTTTCTCTCATCAAACATCTTTAAAGATTAAACCATTCCATCTCATTCATCCTTTCAGCTGACATAGAAGATGAAAACGGTACACAGTCATTGTTTTCTTATAGGCACTGTTCTTGCACTGCCTCTCACTTACCACATGTAAATGCACCTGCATCTAGTGCTTACAGTATCTCAAAAAACCTTTTGCGTTATCCTTATGCCAAACGAATCATCTATGTCACTTTCTGATTCATTCCTCGCAAAGGACAGAGATTTCTCGGGCAGATTCTCTGTAACCTCCCATTCACTGTGGTATACACATATTGCTCCATGCTATCGCTATATGGACAGATTCATCGTCAAATCATCATGGATATTCAACGTAGTTTCATCCTGCCAGCTCAACCCTGCTATTGCTAATCCTTGCACAATCCTGCCACTGCGTTTGACACACAGCACTAAAACCTTGTAGGGGCCTACATGTGGCCACTACAATACAAGTGTTCTATGCAGATGGTCACTTCCCACAGTCGAATTCCCGTGTGCGTGAAACTCGCACAAGATATACGTGTATATCTACTTTTACAAAATTTTGAAGGTGATCACGTCATTGATTTCCCGGAGTTCCTGAACTTCATGGCAATTCAGATGAAAGAAGCCCGATATAATGACGATGTGATGCAGTACGCCTACAAGCTGTTTGACAAGGGAGGCAAGGGATACATCAGCCCCGATGACGTCAAGACCATGATGGCGATCCTGGAGGAAGATATCACAATGGAAGAGGTCAATCAGATCATCAACGAAGTGGACCCTACAGGAAGTGGCGTCATTAGCTTTGAAGGTGAGCTCACCTCAAATTTGAGAAAACTCCTCGTGCTTTAGGCCAACCGGTTGGAGAAATCTCGGACAACCAATGCCCATAGTTTTCCTAGTGTAGGCTACCACGGTCATTCTCATCAAGTACTTTCAGCAACATTTAGCCTATATAATACTGACTAAGGAATTCCTATACCGGTGTACGGTATCGAAAAAGCCAACAACGTGTAATGTCTTTATTCCATCAAGACCCCGAAGGGAGGATCCTTCGGCGTCAGGCAGGGTCTATAGAATAAACAGACTTTCGACTCAGTAGGCTACGCAGTATTATTGAAGTAGGCCTACTCCTCCCCTACTTTCGCTCCCTCCAGTCATGTCATGCATATTGTATCTTTGCACTGCAGATTTCCACGGCATGATTATGTCGCGATAAACCTTTGCTAACACTAGTAACAGACGACACACGGCCGAAAACCTAGGCGCTGACTCCTGCATACATGTAGACTCGACGATGGACGAATCAAAATGCAAGGGACAAGACAAGATAGAGAACACGGACGAGTTACTGCCAACGAGACGCCATTTTTTCTATTCTTCTCTTTGTTTCACAACTGCTTCCTTTGGCCGCGGCAGCCAAAAACGAAGGCCCTATAAAAGATTGCCAAAAAGAACGTCATACTCCACGACAGCGTTGAAATTTTTTGATAATTGGACGAAAATTTTAACACTGCCATCGATACTAAATCGCCATCTTGAAATCCTGACGTCATCGTCGGCGGGCTAGTCTATCACGTGATGAGAACTTCTTTTTCAAAATGGTATTATTTGCAGATAACAGTATTTACCTTGTCGAAAATGAAACAGAATAACTTTATTATTACTTTACATCTACTCAACCGCTGCTTGTATCACTCTATACCTTTATACACCTGTCTTCAACGATCTTTATTGTAAGCGTAGAAAACGAGTGATGGGGTGACCGCTTCACAAACAGAAGAAATTCTTCTGTTCCTTCCGCGCGCGCACTACTTTTCAAGATGGAAACCTACCACCGTCACTAGTGGCGATATGATTGACGTCATTGCACATATCGCCACCTAGCGTCAAGTTTGAAAGAACGTATTCTCTCGGCAAAAGTCTTCAGTTTATCTTGCAGTAGGTTGGTTCCCGTTCGCATCGCTAGGGCTTATACCGATTCAACCAATCAGCGTGTTTTTCGGCCGATCACGTGATAATTGACCGCAGGTGATTCCGCCCTAGCGGTGGGGTGGGGAACCAAAACTTCACACTCTTACCTTGCAAGAATATATGAAATAGAATCGGGTTTCTAGAATAAGGTGAAAGACATTGCTTCCTACCAGATTCGAACCCACTTGCAAGAACATGAACTAGTCTTGAGAAATGCAATTATCATGTAGTAAACCACGAATTAAACTAGTTTCAGAAATAAAATACATGTACACATGATTAGATGCAATTCATGTTTATGTTCTTTTGCTTTCGAGGTCGGCTAAACCTGAAGTTCTGGGCCCATGTTCCCGAAGCCGTCGTTAGGTTAACGATGTCGTTAAAACTGGAAAAATGCATAGCGTAACGACATCGTTAACCTTACGATGGCTTCGGGAACATGGGTCCTGAACGGTTGGATTGCTCAGTCAACAATCTGAATAGTGTCAACTGGTACCCATCCCCCCCCCCCCGTTTCAGAGGACAATAAGTGGTGCTGAAAGCCTTTATTTTCAACAAGGGCAGGAATTGAGGACAAAGGGGTGAAACTGTGCAATATTCTAAGATTTTATTTGAACATAGACAATGAACCGATGAAATCGACAGTAGAAATATAATAGTAATAATAAAACATTTAACAGCAAATGTTAATAAAATATTCAAATATTCTTGACATTATCACATGGTGGCTTCATCACCAGTATATCAGAAGCCACTCTGACGGAATGATGCAACCACGTACTTTCGTTCTGTAATTACTAATCGAAACGACCTCATTAATATCAATAGATTACAAAGCAACCAATGACAAAATAATTTACAACTGATGTTACAATTGATTGGTAATCGGGACCCAGGAAATCTCGTTTTTTTTAATTTGGGCATATTATGGTGGGCTAACAATACATAGTTTGAAATACCTGTAGGCCTACTACAAGACATTAGATTTTGACAAGTGCAGTGCCATCTATATTAATTACATGTACGTGAATTTTATGGAAGACGTGGTCAACAGGATTTCCTCATCGAGAGAGAGAAAAAAACAAGCTAGCCAGTACCAAATACCTGAAAAACTATGAAACACGTCGCCACGGCATATGTAAAACACATTCATTAATAACATTAGTTCATGCAAAATACCAGTGTAAATCCCCGCTACCGCCGGGTGATGTGCAACAAGGTTAGCTTTCACTCAAGAATGACAGATAACACTGTTATTGTGCATGTTAGTGTCATGCAACAGTGTAATGACGCAAATTGAAGTACAGTACATGTATTTTTGGTATCGGTTTTGATGAAACTGTCAAAATTAAGGCACAACAACATAAAAGTGATGTACATGTACATGTAGTTGTAGGCCTATCATGTATGTATAGCGTGTGAGTGCAACGAAACACAATGTGCAAGGTGTACTAAGATGAGAATGTGTACATGCCAAAATGTGCAGTTTGTGTGCAAATGAAAGGCTTTAGCGAGAAGGGACAGTTGTGTAGCGTGCAAGTGGAGGAACAACAAAACAACCAAATAGGTGGAAGGTGTTGGTGTGAGGCGCTCATGTGAAAACAACGGAAAAGAATGCGCCTTTAATTAGAGTGCTAGTGAATATGAAAACAACGAGTAGGTGTAGGATATAAAGTGGTGTAGTGCATCGTGCAAATAAAAACAAAATAAAGAGCAAGTGCATGGTGTAAAGTGTTGTTGTGCAGCGTGCAAATATAACAAAACAAAGTGCAGGTGCAGGATGTAAAGTGCTGTTAGTCAAGCGTGCAAATGAAACAACGAAATGCAGGTGGAGGGTAGTGCTGTTTGTCAGGTGTGCAAAATGAAACAAAACAAAGTGCAGGTGCAGAGTGAAAAGTGCTGTTTTTCAGGTGAGCAAATGAAACAAAATGAAATGCAGGTGCAGAGTGTAAAGTGCTGTTTTTCAGGCGTGCAAAATGAAAAAAAACAAACGAAGTGCAGGTGCAGAGTGTAAAGTGCCTGTTTGTCAGGTGAGCAAATGAAACAAAACGAAGTGCAGGTGCAGGGTGAAAAGTGCTGTTGTGTGGGGTGCAAACGAAATCAATACAGGAGTGGTGCAGTTTTTCGCAAGGCGCTAAGTGTAAAGTGCAGTTGTGTATCAGGCAGATTTGAAAGTGTACCTCAGCTTGCAGCTGAAAAACTAGTGCAAGCTGAAAAACTCGTGCAAGGTGCGGTTGAATAGTGTGCTAGTGGAACAGAAAGCATGGAAGGTGTGACGTGCAGGTGAAAGTGTACTTGTGTAGTGAGCAAGTGTGAGAATCAGTGGGAGCAAGTGTAGGTTGCAAGAGACAAGTGCATCGTGCAAATTAGAGTGGCGTGCAAGTGAAGAGGAAACATGCAAGGTGCGAAGTGCAGGGGGAAAGTCTGCTTGTGTAACGTGCAAGCGAGAGAACAAAGCAAGCTTCAAAAGAGCACTAGTGTAGCTTTGCAGATGTAATGTGCAAGAGACAACTGAGTGGTGTGCAAGAGGAACAGGAAACGTGCTAGGTGTATTGTGAGAGTGAAAGTCATGTGCAAGAGAAATAAGTGCAATCGAGGTGAATGTGACTATACTACATGTAGGGCTTATGTAAGCCTATGTGTAGAAGGTATCAAAAAATAATAGAAATTGTACTTTAAATGATTTTTAAGTAATTTGCGGTCCAAAACAAGGCTGCAATCGGTGATTACGGTGCAATAAATTGGTGCTCTCAAATAAACAACAAAGGTGCAGTCGTGCGCAAATTTTGTGCTGAACCCATCACTTGTGAATTTAGTGTTAGCGTGCAATTATATTAGGGAGTTTAAGAGATCACAAGCTAACGATAACATTTACGGTAACAATATTTTTTGTACATGAAATACATGCAAGAAATAGCGTTAACGTAAACGTTATCGTTAGCGTGTGATCTCTTAAACTCTGTATTGTTAGGAAAAAAACTCACGCAGAATGACAGAGCCAAGCATGCAGATTGGCACCTGGATTAGTGACATCCCAAATGTTTTTTGTGCGTATTTAGTGCGATATTTTAGTACGTTAGTCATCAATGCCGGGCTTAGTGGCCAATATTCAGAGACAGGAGAGCGAAATAACATCAAGTTCAACAGGCATTGTGGACTGTAGCTGATGGTGTCACTTCTTAACAACCTACCGGTACTATTGATTATAAGGTGGTTATCTCTGTTTCAGTTTTGAAAATAATACACTACACACAGGAAATTAAAACACTTCCGCATCGTCTGGCATCGTCACACCAGTCCCTGCTTTTTATGGAGCCGCCAGCGAATTCGCGAGCCGCCAGATTGAATTACTCATCGGTCGAATGATGCAAGGGCGGCGAAAATCAAATTTTTCTAGGTTGACTCTTTCGAACAGTAGCTCGACTTTTTGGTGGTGGAATGTTTCAGGGTGTTAGATCTCAGTTTTGCTGCACAGCATGAGTCCGAAGATTGTTTTCCTTTGAGCTAACGAGTTGAAATGGGCTGGAGAGTTGGGGTAGGGTGGCATCAACCATTCGGCCGCTATCTCCTCCACCTCTTCATCCGTCAGCTTCTCTCCAAGTTTGCTCATCACGTGCCTCAACTCCACAGCCATGATGTATCCCTTGTCGAACAAAATGGATCTTCGATTTCTTGCTCGGGGTCAGTGCTTGCTACTTTTTTGGCATCATTTCTTTGAACTCTTCGACGTCGATCGTTCCGTTACTGAAAAATGATAAGGAGTGATTTTCGATAGTCTTTTTGATAAATCAAATGCGTGCCTGTATATCTAATAGCAATATTTTTACCGGTAAGGATATCAGTGGTAAAGGTTAGAGAAAACGAATTGCAAAGCAAGGCCCAGGGTGCACGACACTCTTGGCTGCAAGATTTGAGTCCATAGGGACGAGTCTGCTCCTAACAAACAAGACTTTTTAAATTCTGACTAGGCAGGTTGGTCAGGCAAGGGGTAATATCCGGGACAACGCGCAAAACCTTGACCGGTGCCACAGATATTCGGAAAACAATATTCAACCTACTGTCTGCATCCACTTCGTCTAGCATCTCCTCTAGGCTCCGCTGCTGTCCCAGTATGGCCGCATGACGGTGCCGAGCTCTTTGGTGATGCTCCCTTTGTCATCCTTGTCAAACAATAAGATTGCGTCTGTGAATTCTATAAGTAGAAAGAGAATGAACTCCGATGATACAACAGAAAAATAAAATAGATCCTGAGATTGTGCTATAAGGTCATCAAAGACACAATGAGCTCGAAGCCGGGAGCTCGAAGATGTTACGCAAATTTGACAATCGTGTCCAGTCTTGTTATTCTCAGGTTTTTAACATTCTCGTGAAGATAACTACATCTGTGGTGATAAGATCACATAATACATGGATATGTCATATCAAGGAGTCCCGCCGCGAGAATGCCGAGCGATCACCAATTGAGGTATCAGGGAATTAATCATTTTAGTAAGAGGTAAAATTTGATAATATTACGCTCTTATGTTTGGGCACAAAGAAGTATTATCTGGGAAGACATTAAACATTTTATTGTCTGGATATAAAGAAACTAAGGTAAGCGTAGCTCTTCTGTAATAGCGAATCATAAATAATTTTAGGAAAGTGAAATCTTTTATCGTGATGACCGATCAGACGGTTCAACAGGTTTATTTATGGTCGACATTATTTCTGGAGAACGGGTGATCGCGTTCTGTTGATAGTAAGAATTTATGAGACGGCCACTTAAAATACGATATGCCCTAGCACGTTTTGTCAATAAACCTTTATTTGATTTAAACATGTCCTATTATCATTCTTGGTTGTTTTTGCAGTTTACCGCTTAGGTAGATAGCAACGAATTCCATTTCCATACTGGTCGATAAGCCCTGGCACATTTTGATAGCCAATATTTAGACTCGAGTCTTCAATTCAACCACACACGGTACAGCCTAAGTGGTTTTTTTCATTTTTGATTTGTTCAAAATGCCCAAATCGTTCATCATGTGCATAAAGGCTAAAAAAAAAGGTTCTAGAAGTTAAGAATTCAACTGTGTATGTAAAGAACCCAAGAGCTGTCTTTGGGGTAAGCTTTCTCAAAGAGTACGCCGGATGCCTTTCTCAAAGAACCTCTCTTTCCAAAAAAGTTACCCTAGAGAATTACAGCAACAATCATTTGTCCAAGTCTTTGGTCGGCTACGTATGTTGGGGCGCCTGGGATTCGGAATTGGGATTCGTGTGATTTTAGGTATGTAAGTGCACCGGTGAAGCTTTTTAGTACAGGTTCGTTACCGGGGTAGTTGAAATAAACACCTTTTGCTCCCAAATGTTGAAGAAAGACTGATTGCCTGGTCAATCGGAAAAATGCATGAAATGTGTCTGAACAATGGAGAATCAGTGAAGTTTTTTTTTCGATTCGCAAATATGACGAAACACGAAGTACGAAATACGAAATTGGACTTAATTTCCATGACGTAATATATTTTAGCACATTAGTTGGTACCTGCACAAAAATCGTCGGATTCAAGTCTTATGACGTTGGACCAGTAGAGTTACGGTGTATATTAAACTTTGCAATTTTATGTTTCGTTTCCACTTCGGAGATACGAAGTGGAAATTTAAAGTTTCAAGATGCACCATAACACTCTCGGTCTTGCATGATATGCTAAAAGAAGCACTGCCATTTGTGGTACCAATCATCTCCAGAAATACATTACGTCATGGAAGTGAAGTTGAATTTCGTATTTCGTACTTCGTGTTTCGTCATATCTGCGAAACCTCACTATTACGTTTAAACGAGATCACGAGATGTAAAATGCACAATTTGACAAGGCTACAGCTTCCTACAGCAAAAGACCTTGAATAGACACAGAATTACGGCTTTGTCTTGACAATCACGAGAAGAGGAGCTTACCTTGGTAATTACGGAAGAAGAAATGAGGAAAAGACAGAAAACTAGATGGAAATGCGAGGATTGGGAGATGGACTTTGCAGGACAGCCCTCCACAGGGAGGCACTGTCCTCACCGTCCGCTCCCTGAGACAGCCCGAGTGAGAGTGTGCTCACCTTCGATTTGGTCTTCCGTTAATTGCGCCGCCTGCAAAACGAGCAGTCATGATAATGGTGTTTACATTTGACATGTTATCGGTGCTTATTGATCTATTCAAATGGCCTACTGGGTGAGATTGAAAGCCACTTCAACAAAGCCTACGGCGTGTCACAGCCCGTCTTTCCTAATCGCGATTCCAGGTGTTTAAATATTGACTGTTGATATCTGACGTTGTGCGTTTTGGTTGCTGGGGGAGAGGCCGGACGAAATTTTCAGACTTCCGTTAGGTATCATCATGCAATCTGGAGGTAACAACGTACATGTATCATTCGCGCTATTCAGGGTCGACCAAATGAAAAAAAAAAAAGAAATAAAGAATCGAGAAGAAATAACTTAATATCGGTAAATGTGGTGACGGGGTTGTTACCACCGAATTTCCCTTATATCCATAGCAAATAAGCCTAAAAGTAAATGAACAAGTCCGGGTCAAGTGAACAAGGTGTTGTTTCTTGGTCTGACTAAAACCATTCTCGTGTTGTGATTGAGATTTATGTGCATTCGTGTCAAGTTTGCTTTCTCTGTAGACCACTGGTGCCATGGGCAATTACATTTAAAATAAATTAGATCTAAGTTGGATTTTCCAATGATGAATGTTCTTGACGGGACAAAAGTTCGTCAGTATGGACTCGATGTATCTGACAAATTACGCCATCTGCCACGGCGATAGGTTCAGTCCACAGGAAAACATATCCCACGTGCTAGTAAGGACTACAGCAGCATCCGAACAGATAACGTAGCTATATGAAATAACGAAGTTCCCCTGCCACCATTGGTCACCAAGCACGAACGTTTTACTTGCGTGCGTGACGTAGGGAGCCTCAGGCCGGAGGAGTGCTGGCACGTATTCAAATCCTCTCTGCCAGTGGCAAGTAGGCCTAGCACTGTTCGAATGCATAGCCTGATATGCATGCAGTGAAATATTGGGAGGTGAGAAGGTGTCAACCAAACATTATCACATAGGCTAGGCCTACATTGCTTTTGGACACGCACTCCGTACGATTATCGGTTTCCTGCGCCTGTGTTGGTACCCAGTGCTCTATATTGCCTACTCTTGCTAACGAACGGGCCTCATTCTCTGACGTCATTTGCAAAATCTAAATCTATCATGAAGTGTTACTTACCAATGTTTACGTCCTCAGAAGATTTTTTTTCGAAATTTCAAGATACAGTACGGCAGACTGGACCACAAACCTGACGCTTGTGAAGGCCATTCGCTTCGCGCATCGTAATGACACGTTTGTTTTGAGGAAGGACAAATGGAATACTAAAAGGGTGCTTGAATAAACACTGGCCCGCATATTTGGCTTGTTTATAAAACAAGCAAAAATGTACATGTCCTGCCATTAAAAGGAAAACTGCCCAAGTTGGAGTTCTTGAAATGAAAGGGGCTTCAGAAAGAAATGTTCTCTCTATGTCATTGACTGCATAAAATCACAAATTATTTACATGAACAATGACTAAAATTTTGTTTACAATGGACTTTTCTGCGGTGGTGTATACTGTGATGTTTACATTACGACTAAATTATTATACACCCAGTAAGCTTTTGTTGAGTTCGGTAAGTAAGCCTATATGTAGATAAACATCGCAAACATTGCTGTTCCTGTATCCGGTCGAGTATAAAGTAAGAACGAAATCATTTGGTATAATAATCTCTTTTTAATTTAACAAAAAATACGTT
Source organism: Notospermus geniculatus (assembly GCA_002633025.1). Classification (NCBI taxonomy): domain Eukaryota; kingdom Metazoa; phylum Nemertea; class Pilidiophora; order Heteronemertea; family Lineidae; genus Notospermus; species Notospermus geniculatus. The sequence continues at coordinate 94,866 of NMRB01000903.1, read as the reverse complement.
ACCGGTATAGTGCGTGTGTATCAAACAGCTGCTTCTACGTGCATGGGCCCCATATACATTGGAAAATGGACGGAATAGCAATTTGGCAAATAGGTTCTATTAGACAATTAATTTTTGGCCTGGTTTTCAAATATTCCTAGTTAAGTAACATGCCTCTTAAATCATCGACATCGAGCCTCACAAAGTTCCCGCACTAAAAATAATAGTCCTTGGGCGGAGTGTGTAAAATATGCATGTTGGCTGCGTCAAGTTTTTAGATAAACTGTGCGTTCCAATTCCCAGAAATGCTCAAGACATCCTCCGCGGAGTGCACCAGTCTTCTAAAGATTGCCGACACTTTCTTTACCTCTTTTCCTATTCGACTCCAGCAGTTCCTGATGTTACGTCGTGAACATAGATGCGACAAATTCTGTTAAAGAAATAACACCATTCATTATTAACTTTATCCTTGAACACCGATCAAAGCGTGGTTTAACAATTTTAGTTGATGACGATGACTTGTGATGTTGACGATGACGATAACGATGATTGAATGGTTATATTCTTGCTTCGCATTAGTCACTGAAAATTTGAGGAATACGTAGCTTGCAGAGACGGTACGCTTGTGTACCTGAGGTATTTACTTGAACTGGGGCCCTAGGCCCCTTCTAATCCAGACTTACGTTCATAATTTACCATCCCGTCAGAATCAACGTCAGCCTCGTCAATTAACGCCTGCATCTCCTCATCATTCAGCTTTTCGCCTGTTGTCATCAGGATGTTGCGAAGGTCACTCGCGTTGATGAAGCCGTTGCCATCGCGATCAAACACTCTAAAACACTCTTTGATGTCATCTTCAGTCTCAGTGCCATCCTGCATCTTCCTGGCCATGAAACCGAGAAATTCCTCAAAATCTAACGTCCCATTTCCTAAACGAAAAACGAAGGTACAGAGGTTTTGGTTTCTGACCAACATTGCATATGCAGTTTCATATAGGCTCGGAAATAAGACGATGTAATCATAACGTTTAAAGTTACCATCGAGATCGATGTTCGATATCATGTCGTTCAGCATCTCCTCCGTGGGATTTTCACCAAGCTTTCTCATGGCTGTACCAAGGTCTTTTGTACAAATAAACCCAGTGGCCTCTTTATCGAAGGTGGTGAAACATTCTTTGAACTCTGCAAATAAAATATGAATGGTACAAAATATTTCGCGGATAATGGATTGTTCAGTGGATTTTAATGATCAGATACATGGTTGTAATTCGACACGAGATTGGTTTTCACAATATTTTCCTTGGCACACGGCTTCTTTTTGGTTCAATTTTAATTCAGCAAAGAAATAGCGCTGCTCCATGATTGCATACATGTACGAGGGGCGTTGAAATTCCTTTGTCTTCACCAGCAGGATTGAGAAGTCGAAAAAGTTAATAGAAAAAGCGAATTTCCCAGTTAGAATATCCCAGCTGAGGCGCTCTTTACCACAACTGACCTGCCACTTGCTCCTCTGTCAACTGGATCTGCTCCGACTGGAAATAATGAACAAAAATTTGATCATATGCATTTTTAATTGATGTTTTAGAATTTAGCTCCACATTCCTCTTCAATGACGGAATACAGGCAATGTGAATCTCAGAGGAATGTTGGTGGCATGGATGCACTTCACGTGCACATTGCAATTTATAGGTCTCAAATTTTGCTAATGATAGGCTGGTAGGTCAATTTTGATACCGGTAGGCACGTTTCACTTGGTCAAACATGTTGGCCATGCAATGATTACCATGATTACTGGGATTGGGAAGCAGATGACCAACGGTGACAAATAGGTGATAATGCAGGCCTATTATAAGCCTATGGTGTCTTATAACGTGATATCTGAGAAAGGTGAAGACATACATACCATGATTGTTTGGTGTTGTCGCGTTAGTAAACAGTGAAGGCTAGTTCTCCAGTACACATGCCTATGGCAGTACAATGGCGGACGAGATTAGACGAGATCATACGGTTTTACTCCAATGATCGTGAATACATTATTCCCTATTGTGCCTTGGCTGCGTGTTCAGTTCAGGTAGGCCTTTGGAATTTAGCAACGGAATAGGCTATCGGCTTTCGCATTTGGCTACGGCTGGCTGCCAGCTTGTTGTGTTGTCATTGCTCTAGTGTATTGGGGGTTATTGAATCGTATACATGTATCGATTGACGTGTGTTATTGTTTCTGTTGTTGCACAGGAACAATATTTAACAACGACCAGACACGCATATAGCGCTGATTGGGAAGGCAGATTTAACAATAAAATCATCGTTCCATTATTAATTGGGTCTAGTCAATATAGCTAGGCCTATTTATAATTCATCATTTCGTGGATTTAAAATGTTGCCTGGGTGTGACCAGACTTGGTAGGCCTACATGATGCAGTTGGAGCAAGGTGCTTGTCAATAAATTAGGCTAATTCCCCGAAGGATAGGCCGTAGGCTAATCCTTGTGAATAGGCCCCTACATGTACTTGTACCTAAGTGCGATTGACTGGAAACATAAATAAATAAATTGATTTATTTAGGCCAATGCTGGAAAGCTGTTCGGGCCTTAAGCTAAGTGAGGCAGTTCAAAAATGTCAACCACGAAGGCCTAAGCGGGATAGTGTAGTGATGAGTCTGAAAAGCTACGGTAACACAAAGGTAGGCCTACCGGATATGCAAGGCCAAGCGGGGGGGGGGGGGG